>KZ063911.1:0-23627 GCA_002091835.1 Anopheles maculatus | reverse complement strand
TACGATTTACGATCCATTAGAAATGCACTTGATGGCTACACTAAAACCACTCGATATGTGCCTTTCGCTGGGATGATCTGCGCTGGAAAGCACTTTCTGCACAGTGGGAAAATGTGAAAAAATTGTGGAAATGAAATAAATTTATCTCTAATAAACAATTTAAATGCCTTGATAATGTTTCTGGCCTAGGTATTGGTTTTAGGCACTAACAGGCGTAGTATATCGAATCACCAAAGATTTTTGTGATTCAATGTTCATTCAAGCCCTGTATTGCAGTTCTGTTGCAGTGCGCTCGATACTTGAATTATAGGACAGTGATATAAATACATCTATAGATTACTGGTTAAAACGATCAGAAACGATCCATCGTAGAATGAGTCGTTACGCTTTGGCTGCTTATTTACTTGAGATCAAAACCTTATAACCCATTAGTAATTGCCAGGTTCTGTTTGATGCAAAACTTATAAAAGGCGAAATTATTGTACTCAATATCCAGAGTTCCTACCGTTATGCCTCGTATTTCAACAAGACATCAACAACTGATCATCGCAGCTCTATTAGTTACATAGAGAACGATCCATGTTTAAATGCTTCAATTTGTCATGAATTCTAGCATATATTCGACTCTTTCTAGACAATATTAATTATTTTATATTCCTAGACGAACTAAAGCAAAGACATCTGCTCAACATTAAGTTTTGGTTTTTACTCAAATAAGTTTACCAAGATAAATAATAAGGACAATTAGTGCAAAATGATCAAAACCAACTTTAAGGACGATATTGTATCCCACTGTGTCTCACTTCGCTTCCAGTACGTTTTGCCATGCTTCAGGGTTGGAATTTCTGCAAACAAATAACAACTTGATGGCAGTGCCGTCAGCCTCCACTGCTCTGCTCTGCTTCTGGATCATTAGGCGCTTCAGATGCTGTCGTCTGCAATTTTTGTTGTTGTTGCGTTGCTTCCTTTCGCTCGAAATGAAAACAAACGTGCGTAGGCTTCGGGAGGTCTGATGTTGACAATCGCGCTAACTCGATACTTGTTTTGCCACCTCTACGCCAACGAAACGCACGAAGGATGTGAAGAAGGCATTATGTGTCAACCACAGAACGCCCACCAGCAAAAGGATGCTAATAATGCATCCCGAGGGCGGTTTGTTTTAATTTCTTGTTTTGAAAAATTGCTCTCAGTCAGGCATCAACGCGCTTGGAATATCAACTTAAAAAAAATGGAGTAAAAAATTATTGCTGTTTTAAGCAACAAAGTAGAGTGTTTACTGAAAGATTTTTTCACTTCCTGTTTTTCTTAACAGTTTGCGAGTCAAAAAACGCATCTTCAAAACGTGTGAAAATCTATCAGAACACTTTCATCACTAGAATCACTTGTTTGGAAACGCTCCCTTTGGGACATCCGCCCGCTCAAAAACAAGGTGCATTTTCCATCATATTCCAAATCCCCGATGGGAAAATGGAAAAGTCAATGACATTCACATGTGGTGTTGTACGCGAGTGTTCGGAACAGTGTCATCTACCCGACGCAGTAATGTTTTGTTTCAAGCGAAGTTTTCTTACTTTCCCATTCGCTCCAGTCATTTCCATCCAACTAATTCTACCGGGGAATGTAACTACTTGTTGAGCGGTCGGTGTTACACAGTTAAGGCAATAAACGCCACTACGGCCACTTGTAAACACCCTTGTTTTTCGTGCTTAACGATCACTGGGAACCAAACATGTGAAATTATTGTGCCCCTTTTCTGCTACAGCACACATGTGTGAATCGGTGGGTCGTCTTTTTTTTCGGGATAAGTAAACTCTTCCCTCAGAAGTCAATTTGTCAGCGACGATCACCATAACAAAAGGCACCATACCGCACCGTACCGAAAGGAGCGAAGGATTAAGTCATCACCGGAGGATCGGAAATAGGTCGGATGTGTCGGTCTTTTCTAGGCGTGTGGTAAAGATGGATGACACCCGGAAAGAACAGATACAGCACTTAACGGCCATCATAGGCGGCAGATCGTCAGATCATCCCTTTGGGAGATATTGGTGAGACCCATTTTTCGGTTCGTTTGCTATTTATAGACGAGGTGGCGCAAGATGTGTGTTATCCTGACGCACGATCTGGCCCGTCACACATGTTGCTGTTGCTTGTTTACGCACTTATTGGCCGTTTGTTTTATCTCAACTACTCATTCAATTTGAAAGGTTTACATGTGGTGAAGAGCATGCGTTATGATAGTTTGGAGTTACGTCTTTTTAAAGATTTATTGTCATACTTAAAAGCAATTAATTGTTTTTTTTTACATAACTGAAGTTGATGACTCTAAGACTCTACTTTTCAATAAAAACAAGAGTTACAGTTCCTTATAGTTATTTTGACTTTAGTTATTCTTCACTAAACTAAGGTAAAGTTCACGATAATCAAATCTGCTGCCTGATGTTTTTTAAATAACTTATTATTAATTATTCAAAAGAATCAAATTTCTGTAAAATAGAAAACACATATCGAGCCCCAAATTTAATTGCTTCTCTAATCGAAAAAATTGTTTTCGCCACAAAATTTGATGAATTAAATTTATTTATTTCGTTCATCCATAACGACGCGTTAAGCGTCGGTGAACCCCGTTCAGGTGTTATATGTTATGAAAACATATTTTCCTAACTTCATCAGCACAAATATTGCCCATTTTTAAAACTCAAACCGTTCAGCTCAAAACTGTTTGCCCAAATGGAAGGTGAAATTCGAGGCTGTACAGTTCTATGCGCCTTTTTCGCTAAACAAAACAAAAAAACCGCCTTGGAACGTGCTTGTGTAACCGTTTTGAAACACATTGAATGTCTTTTTTTACTGTCTGTCTCTCTCTCTCTCTCTTTCAATCTTTCCCTGAAGTAACAGTAAGTGACAGTTTGCTGTGCGCTGTGAAACTCATTCAGCAAAATTGTCGCAAAAAGAACACCAAACGTGGGCATAAAGTAAACATGCCTGGCACCGAAAGGAACGAAGCGTGGACGAAATTCTACACCCCGCTTGCTTCAGATGCTGCTCACGGGCATGTTTGCGCGAAAGTGTTGTCATTTTGGCTGCCCGTCCATCAGGCAGTTTAAAAATCGAGCTAGCACAGCAGTAAAACAGCTAAGACGCAACGCAAAAGCCTCTGAGCAAGGTTAGCGTGGTGTGTGGCTACCTGTTTCGTTTTAGTTGAGTGTACTTTAGCTAAAAGTTTAAATTTATTGTTTATTAAAAGAGCAGAAAATAAGCAGAATTTGAGGAAACTCGCCAGAAGAGAAACCCACTCGCTACGAGTACGGTTCACTGTAACAAGGCCACTTGCACTTCCGTGCACACAATCTCGGCTCGCGGACATTTGTTTTGTCACCCGTTTGCCACCCGAGTCTCGCATCATCTTCCCGACGGGCAACAAGTCGTGATGAAATTGCACTCGATACGCTCGATCGTGTACTGCTACTACGCCATCGCAAGCATCGCGGCGAACCCATTCCACTATTGAAAAGTGAATCCTTTAAGCACAGCTCCGAGGGTAGCACAAAAAAGGAATGCAAATAAAGCCGGCAAAACCATCTTCACCAATGTTCAATGCCGAAACCGTGTAGAACATAAGCGAAACATGAATTATATACAAATAATGTGAAATTTCAATGAGCAAATAAATCTTAATTTTTGAGCCGGCTTGGGCCGGCTCGTGCGGTTTTTGCAAATAAATCGCATTACACCATTACGCGCGGGACACGGCGTATCGCCAGCAAGTGTTGGGGGCTTTGGTTTGGATTTTTATCAAGATTTGTGTCCCTTTTCTGTGCACTGCCTTTTACCTTTGTGTGTGTGTGTGTTTTTTTTTTGGTTAGGAGCTTCAGTGTAAAAGGATTTGTTAGTGTGACTGCTTTGCTAGATTGTCTTTAGCTTCGTTTGTACGTTTGCCTTGTACTTCGTTTCTTACTTTCGATTTCTTCACTTAGGTAGTTCAGTGTGGGACAGAAGAAGCCACCAATCTGTGGTGTCGAGTAGCCCTTCCCGTGAACTGTACCGTTTATTAGGCCTGCCTCGTTGTTGTCAGATGGTAAATTGCAACAGATGGCAAACAAAAACCAACATTTTTTTTAGCTTCAAATTAACAAAGCATAGGAGATGTAAAAACGTTTTAAAAATACTTCTAAAATTCATTTAATAGGTAGTTTTGTGCAAAACAAACACAAAAACTGTTTGTATATGAAAGAATTGAAAAGGAAAACAGACTCCAAAAACCACAAAACAACACTTGCCGATGGTAGCGATCCATTCCAACAGAACTGCTACATAAAGGAGCAAAAACGAGCGAGATCTTCAATGTATATGCTCAGTTTGTACGTGTGTATTTGTGCACAACGATGGTGAAAACTGATTTATGCATCAATGAACAATGAGTCAGTAAATTAAATTGATATTTGAATAGCGAACCCCGGGTACGTGTCCCGTCGTTCACCGGCGTTGTCCTGCATTACCAACCCATGAATGGAGCATACGTTGCGTCGGTATGGGTAAACGTTTGCCGCCATTGACATAATCGATCGCCATCTTATCACCTACCCCGGGGAGGGAAGATTTGGCCCCCAGTGTTGGCCACACTTCAGCAGAATGCTCCGCAAAACACGTTAAAGCTGTTCCGGTACAACGGCAAAGATCTTCGACCAAGCGACACACCAAGCGGACGATTAATCACATCAACGACTTCTTGGCTAGGGTGTCCTGGTGTCTTGGTGGGTTTTGCAAGATATCGTCTTCCTTGCGCTCACGAAAGTCAGCACTGATTGTGGACGCGTCGGCGCGAAACATCGCCATCATTTGTTCGTGTCTGGTCTAATTAGATGTTAATCAACTGATAGCGGCGGTCGGCGATGCAATGATCGCATCTCCAACGCGCTTGTGTTGCTCTCGATGCTCTCCCCTTGGGCACAATCAATGGGCAATTTATTTTCCTTTCCATTTCCGCCGCAGAGTTTGTGTGCCAACGTATCGGTAAATTGCAAACTGAATCGATCGCGTTGGCATGGATAGTGATCCTCAATTTCTTAACTCGGTTAGAACTTGGTCTTGGCTGGATACGGAGCACAAAGGTGTGGATGCACAAGTTGGGCTCTTGAATTTTGGACACAATAAAACACACTTGCTTGAACTGTTTTGCTCAGTGAAGATTATTGTGTTGAACATTGGTTGTGGGTTGATCCGAAATTCTAATTAAAAATCTTGAAGTTCAAAGGTACATCCAATCAGAAAAGTAACACGTTTGATGGCAGCTTCACTCTCGATATGTCATAACTCTTACACATTCTGACATTTTTTTCCTTTGCGCTTCAAAACAAAGTAAAACCCCATCCCCAATTATGGTGACGCTTAATTGCGTCACATTCATTTCTTAATTGTCTGTATGCTGATTGCGATGTCAACCGGCGACACCGATCAATCGACAGCGATTGGAGCTCCCGCGAGCTAAAACGCCAGGAATGCAATCAAAATGCAATTGCTTGGCTCATTTGCCGGGTTCGGAACAGTTCTAGCGGCCGGTGGTAGCTGGCCCCGGTGATGAGATGATTAAAATACGATAAGCAAAAAAGGGCAAACCCGCATGCATAAACACTGGCCGCCGGTCCGAAAACGCGTCGTCAGGCTGACAGAATTGTACCGAAACGATTGATTTCCGGTTTTTACTGTGAAACGAACACAACAGAACCGGCCCCGTTCGGCGGTCACTTTTTCCCACACCGGTTCAGAAATCACAGTCGGGCTTGGACATATTTGGAAGTGGCCACTTTTTTGCTCGCTTCGCTGACAGCTTCCTTCCCGGTCGGCCCAAGCGGACTTCCATCTTGTGCCGTAGGTTTAGTAGGCACAGCCGACGATGATGGGACGGGATTGAAGAACGATCGATCGCTGAAAGACAGATCAAGATCTCTCGGGCGACAATCGATCGATGACTTGAATCGCGAATCACCGAACAAACGAACCACACAAACACACACACACACCAAGAAATCGCGATTCGGGATCGATCAAACCGTTTAGCGGTTTGTGTTGTTGATGCCTTCGCTTGCGTCGATCAAAGTCGAACGATGATGATACAATTCCTCCATCAAAAGACTCCGTTCATCGTTAGTGTAGGCCCGTCCTGTTCGCTCGCCGACCGTTCGATTCTGTGCCGTTGGTCAACAGCGGTAAATGCTCAAGGAAAACCGTACACTTGGAAAATCAAAACAGGCCCTGGGGGAAATCGGATTTCTCGTTTTGAAGACGACCGCCATGAATGGTTAAAGGTGCGCTTTTCCTCTCCCTGGTACACGGTAGACTAGGGTTGGATATTTTAATTAGAATAATTAAGCTGATTATCTTTTATTGACTTTCCGATCAAGCAATCGAAGCGTTGACGGTGAAGCTCGATGGACGTAATCGATCATCAATCAATTATTACTCGAATACGAGTGAAGTAATGAGTACTTACTGATAGAATTTATTTATTTTCTATTTATTTTTTTATATTTACTGAAATATATTCCTTTACTTCATGTTTCTAATGTGTTTTTCTTTTCTACTTTTAATTTCAGACGTGGTTTTTCACCGACACCGACGATCCTCACTACCAAAAATTGACCAGTAAGTGTTGAAACATGTTCATAGCTCATAGTTCATAGTCACTGTTTGAAATAAACATGAAAAAGATTTCCTTTTCTTCTTATAACAACATTGGACACTATTTATCGGCATGCGCTCTTTGGAATGCTTTTACGAAATGCTTTTTCCCCATCTGTTTTTACTCAACTCTCGGTGTCCTCTGACTGATACCTTTCAACTTCACAATGCAAGATAGTGTTTAAGGGCATAGAAATAAAACTCGAACGAAACACACAGAAGCTGTGTGGAACTGTGTGAACAATAGAGATGAATAGGCCACACATTCCTAGCGCTATAAAAACGAACCTAACTTTTATAGCTCTTTTACGACTTTCGATCAATCGAACGATCAGTGAACCAAAGACAGCGGGAATCAAAGGTACATTTCCAAATACCAACTTCCATTTGAGCAACTGATAAAAGGTTCAACGTTTGGAATGATGATGAAACGTTGTCCGGAGTTTAGTTGCAAGCATTAAAACATACAGACATAGAGGTAACATCCAAAAAGTCTTCCGATTAATATCCATCAAACTTCGAAGTAAAAGATTATCGTTTTTACAGGGAATTTTAAAGTTTGCTTAACTTCAACAATCTGGAATCATAGTTCTCGTCTAAAAACTCTCAACATACTTACTGTTGTTATATCGTTACGTCTTCCCGATCATACGCTAAGCGAAGCGCAAACATTCCTGATGTCGTTTATTAAAATCCAATAAAGATTTGTCGAACTCACCGCCATTTACGTCAGATTACTTGCTTTTTTCTTCCCTAGCTTTTTTTTGTCTTACTTTACGACTCAATAGTTAAAACTGTCCACGATCGCCTATGTCCACTATAGGCCTATGCCTATTTTTATTTCCCAATGTGCCGTCCGATTTTGGAGCCCATTTTTATAGACTTACCGAATCGATCGCAACCATGACGCGACATCATGGTGGTAGCATGAGACAAAAAACCTACAAACACACACACACGGACGACACAAAATGGCTGATTAATGGCTGGGGTATTCAGGCAGGACCCAACAACCACTTCGCTTAGCTTTCGTATCGTAAACGGAGGATTCGGGATAATTTGATTTTCTCTTGAACTCATTAAATTGAATGATGTGATCGGATAAAACAGACGCACACAAAACCGTGCGTGCTGTCGCCTAAAGTTTTTGGAGGGCTCACATAAATCGGCTCCCAAGCGTCACAGCATTGACGTTTGGAAGGTGTTTTTTGCCTTTGTGTGCGTGTGTGTTCTTTGAGGTCAAAGTACCTATTTTTGTGATCAACAAATTAAATCTCGCACATCAACTCGAAGACTTGCTGCGAGTCATGAAGTTTCTTGGCTCAATATTTGGTAAAAAACTCGGCGATACTGGGCGATACTGAGAGTAAAAGTATAAATCTAACCAAAATAATAAAATCTGATCCAGAAACGGCTTAAAACAAACGACCAAAATCACTGACTCAGCAGCAGCAGGATCGAGTGATCGAGTGAGCGCACCCGAAAACTACTGAGCGCATAAATAAATGTCAGCTTGTTAGGGACATTCTGATCGGAATACCTCCTAATGATGTGAAATTCCACGCCAGGACCACAAACATTTTTCGGGACAAACCGTTTTTTTGTATGTGTGTACGTGCGTGTGTGCTTTCTGTTTCCCCCCAAAAAAAAACACTTCTTTGCCAGTTTTGTGAGGATAGGAATCTCGTTCGCAGACACAAAAAAGCAAATTTTCGTAATTCTGAAAGTGAAACACTTCATACAAAAAGCTCCAGCTAAGATTGCGATGTTCTCCGCTCGAATGTTCGTTGATTAAACGTTCTACTGAAAGAAAAAAAAAACTTCTTGCAAGGCGATGTGTCCTCATGCTTCCTTCCCAGTCCATTCAAAATGGTATGATTTGATTACGTTCCGTTCTTAAATGTTTCCCATAGGTCAAATTCATAGTCACAACACCGATGCCAATCCTCAGCGGCCCATCGTCAGCGCTTAATGATTGATGATCGACCTTCTGTTTGGGCACGTTTCACCATTTTTTGTTATGGTTGCTCTCGAACCATCCAGGTTGCTCTTCTCTTGGTTGTTTGCCTTCTCCCGTTCCTTCGACAGCGTGGTCGCTGTCAACAACAATTTAGACAATTTTATAACACAGCAGCCACAAGTCTACAGACACCGTGGTACCGCGTGCTTTTTTGAATGGGTCCGAATGTATTTATGTTTCGGAAGGAAGTATTCTTGGATTTCGCTAATGAAGAGACATTCTCGGACGAGGTTTTGAATTTCTGGAGCTTTTTCGTTCTGAAGGTTTTTTTTAGGGCGTCTACAAGTGAGTTTTGGACGCTAATCAGTAAAAGACGAGCTGTGGTAGAATATTAGGAACAATTCTAATACAACAATTGTCCTTGAGCAGTTAGTTTCGCAAGTCCCCTCTATAAGACATCTAGAATGTGCACAAAAAACGTCTTCTCCTCGATGAAGTTCGAACGCTCTTTAATCATTCGGCTACCAAACTAAATTATTGTGATCAAACATAAGACAACGCCCTAACGGAAATCCTCGCATGTCTTGGAGTAGATCAACCATCTTCAAACAGGGGAAATAAACAAAACAAGTTTGTCCACTTACCAAAGCACCTTCCCCAGGAAAGGATCTCTTCCCCAGCACAAATTGCACCACAGCTTGCCCAAAAGGATGCAATCGAAAGTCAACCCCTGTATCAAACGACCGAAAAATACTAACATCGAAAAAAAAAAACAACCAAGAGACGACGACCAACATCATCTTGGCGTTTGAGAATCTTCGTTTGGCAAACGGGCCCCAAATGAAAATAAAATGATATCTCTTTACGACGGTGACTGCCAGCAGCTGCTGCCAGAGCGTGTACGAAAACCGGAAAACGGCAGAGAATAAGCTAATCAAAATGTTCGGAATAATTTCCCGCTACCTGCTACTGTTGTGTGTCTGTGTGTGTGTGTGGAAGTTGGAGAGGCAACATTTTGGAGGTGATTGAGAAGATTTTTCCTCGCGGGTCGTCCATCGGATGGGGTGCAATTGTGTGGAGGTCATTTAATTTTACTTCAAGGAAAGCAAAAAACACACACAACAGGCAAACATATATACGACACCCAATGACGCTGTCCAGGTTTGCTGTTGGGGCATTTTTTTTCTCGTCGTCTCTGGATGGCTCTTCCCTGTGTCAGGTCGTTTTATGTCTTTTCCTGCCGCTTTTAATGAGAGCACTAAATTGATTATGATTTTTAGCCGCTGTCTCATCGGGAGCGAATACCAGCTACCTGTCGTAAATCAAACGCCACTATTGTCTGGGATGTGCTGCTGCGTGAAGCAGCCAATGTGAAAGAAAAACGAAAAAAAACAATAGACGAACTGATCGTTAAGATACATTTACCTCGCATCCAATAGCTGTGCCCTCCAGGAAGACACTTGCGCAGTGAGTGTAGAATGGTGTGGATCGTAAAATTCAATCAACATGCAACAAACCCACCGCAACGCATTGAGCTGAGAGTTACACAAACAAAACGAAAGCATATCGCTAATCAGAGCACCGAACGCACCGTAACAAGTAGCGCAGTTGATTGCAGTGAATGTTTAAATCTTTCACACTAAAACAATTCGCAAGCAGAAAGCGAAATAATTTATTATTTGCACCATCATAAAACTGTGTAATGATCCACCGGACGGAGATGCAAGGTTGCCGTAAATCTTTCGCGATCATCTTTGTGGTTGAACACTTTCACGGACTTCATTGTGCTGGGTTTTCAAAATGAGCTCAATTAGAATGCGAGCTTGCTTTGACCACACAGAAGTGAATAGTGTGTTTGTTTTTACAACATCCTGAGTTACTGAGTCACATACTGAGTCAGCTGGTAATGAGCTAAAAACCCCATCCCAATTCCCGACATTCCTTTCCGAAAGCGACTTCAACTATACGTTATCTAAAACGTAGAATAACTCATCGATAACAACGCTCAGTTTCAGCGTGAGCGATCAGCACCAACATTCGCCTTATTTCTTATCTTAAACTGGCTCCGGACCTAAAGCGTAATGGTTTTTATGGAAATCGTCAGCACAACAATCGGTCTAGGCATATACACAGGCACAATCGTTGCTAGATCCCTCTAAAATTGAACTCATATTAAACTCCTAGACCTAAGGACCACGATGACACCTTTAACGAATTTATGGATACCTTTTAGATGGTACGCAAAATAGTGGACGTTCGATCTGCGGGAAGTTTAAAACCGTGTATCATTATGCAAAAGTCCGCCAATATGCTTGTGTGTCGACCTCGGGGAGAGTCTTCAAGTTTGGCTGTTATCCTCCTATTCCGAACATCTTTCCCATCTACTCAACAGTCTTAGTTCGGCTAGTTTTACGTGAATTAATCGATCTTGACACGCGGTGGTTCGGGGGCGGATCGTGTTCCACGCTAGTGGAGTAAAACACCACGCAACCACCACGTAAAGAAGAGATAACTATTTTATGATGACCATTTATGCTAATCACATTCCGCTCCAACGGACTTTGGGTTGACATTTAGCGGCAAAACTTTTGGGAAGCATCCATTGTGCCGATCGATTGCGGTTGAGTATTAAAAGACTTTTTTTTCTACTATTCCCCATTCGTAACCACGTGACAATGGTTTGTGGAAGCTATAAAACGTAAAACATAGTTATGGGCCGTCGGGAACGTCCAATGCTGTGTCAGATGGTGGTGGAATTTATGATACGTTTAATAATCGTACGAGGTGTTGATGGGTGGGTAATACGAGCGTTCGTGTATTAGTGAAATGTAGCTTCATCATGCGCTTTCAACACCTTGCCGAGGCTAAAGTGTCACATTCAGGGTGAATGCTATAAAAATCATGTTTAAATATTCGTTCACTGTTAGTGCCGCTCGTGATCTGCGATAACAAAATTAATCGTCTATTTGTCAATTTCCCTTAAAAGCTCTTAATTTGCCTAATGTGAAAGTCACGTTTTGAGAGGTGAAAGCATCAAGATGTGAAGCTTACAATAATTTAATTTGCAAACATAAAACACTGCTAATGGACGTTCGGATGCATCTACGAAATGTTCGACACAGGCAGTTGTGAGTTTCAATAGTTTCAAGCGATAAGAATGTATCTACTGATGCCTTTTCGACACATTTTGTCCACGAAATCAATATCCTCCAAATTTTCAGTGTTAAAATTGAGACAGAACTCCAAACTCTCATCGCTAATGAAGTTAATATACGTTCGTCCACCATAGACATTGAAATATTATTTGAAATGAGACATATTTTGACACCTCCAGTCCAGTTTCACAATTTAAATTCCAGCCCGAATAAAGAACCGTCCCCAAGATGGCCGCTCACCAAGCAGGGCGGAACATCTCCAAACCTCCAAAAAGCGAACGCCATCCCATAACCTACAACGCCGAATAGAGTTATGTTCCTGATGTTAGGTCGTCTACATCGTTCAATATCTCTCGGCCGGCCGGATTCGAAGATTCCAGCGCACCCACCTTTTTTCTCTGTCGAGCCATGTTAATATCGAACTAAAATGTGCCATTAATTAAAGCGTGTATGGGCTCGGTGAGATTTTTATGTTTACGATCGTCACGATCGTCGTTCGAAACCGATCGCATCATTCAGATGGTTCCAGTTTCCTTCCAGGGTCGCGGCGTTGACTGTATTTCCCAAATCAACACATTATTCGGCTTCCAGATGCCCAAACTTCCCAAACACAACCTAAAGAAGAAGCGGCCGAAAGTGATGACTGTTGGTTGACGACTTAGACTTTGGTGATTTTGGTGATGGCTGTTTTTTTTTTTGGGAATCAGAGACAAACGGACGCATGTCAATAAATTGTGACCATCACGATGGAAAACATCTTCTTCTGAGGCCCAAACTCCAACTCCTGCTCTCTTGGAGTTTGAGCCGATGAAGTTGCAGGCGTGTTGGTGCGGAATTGGAATCTTTTATTAAATAACATCATAACCACAGCCTATCAACCACTACGAGAAATGGGCTGGGTCCCAAGGATGTGTCCCACTGGAACGCTTTTGTTATCGAGAAAGCTCATTTCTTTCGATGGTTCGCTACACGCGGAAGATTATATGAGAAAACAGTTGACCTCAAAACCAACCGCTGGACCGACGAAACCGACGCCTCGATAGGTGTGTTGCCTATCAAGATAAACGGCTTAAATATTTAAATCGTATTTCGATGACATGTTACACATTCTTATGTGCAGTTTTTTCGATTAACTCTCGGAACCGTCGCGGCTAGAAGATTTCGCTCATTTTCACCTAGAAATAGACACCTCGAACTCTAACGAACACAGCGCCGTTTGACACCTTTGAGGATCGTTTTCTAATACCTTTTATGTGACAGAGTTTGAAGCGAAATTCAAAGTAGCTTCCCCTAGCCCGGCGAACAAGACCCAACAACTTCCTTAGACATGTTTCAGCGCTTCAGCTTATCGTGGTTGGTGCGTAGGTTGGGACGCGCTGAACATGTCAGCTCGAACCAAATCAAGTGGAAGAAGCCACCATCAACGCCTTAAGAAAGAAAGAAAAACATTTATTATCATCCCCCTATCGTCCTCCGTTCCTCTCATCCTTCCTTGCCTAACGAAAATTGCAAACATGGTCCACGATTGTCACTGAACATCAGATTAGAAGCAGCTCCACAAAGCAAACAAAAACCCTAGCAACCCAGGCGACAGTCCCCAGACACAGACATTAGAAATGCAAACCGCACGCAAAGCATCTCATCTTCGCTGTCATTAATGTCACTATTAGTTTATGACTGCACGTTCGCGCACGATAGCGTCCTCTAACGTACCATACGCTAGCGATACGCAAAACCTGTCAGAATGGAACTGCAAAGATCCTGCCCGATTTTGGGTCCACGAAAAACGAGATAAAAGCGTCCCCTTTGCGCGAAGAGGAAGAATTAAAATCAAAATTCGATTAGATAAGGATTACAAGGTAGCAGGCATCCATATTTCGGGAAAGTAGGTTGAAGATTACCGCGCATTGGAACCGCACAACAGGATGGTCAAAAATGTCCATTTGTTTAATGAGTTTTGTTGCTGGTTTGGAACTCGTTCGGGAGGTAAATTAAAATTAGCAAAATTTGTTTCATTTCAAAATTAAAAAACGGAGCAGTTTTCTCCCGAACTCGCTCTGAAAATGGATGCGATTCTTAATTTAATTTGAACAGAGAAACGAGTTTGTACTGCAATTAAAATTAAAACGATTGAACCTTTTTTGAAAACGGGTGCTACCGAAGCACTGGCGAAGGTTTAGACAACGGCTGCCCGCAGAAAGGTGACAGATCCCGTAGTTTTTGTATCGGTTTTTTGTTAATAAAATGTTCTTTCTTCGCTAACCACCATTTTCTTGCTCTTTACAGACAACCACATGATCAACACGAACTGCTCCCAGGGCCACTTTCGGAAGGCGCTCTGCTGCAAGATGGGCAAGGAGTTTGAGTTTTTCCTCGACAGTGCCAAAAAGTGAGTATTTCGCGGGACCCTTTCTACCAGCGATAAAACCATCCAAAGTCTTCATTTTTGTCTCTACAATTTTGGGTTTCACACCGACTTCGTCCAGTCCTACGCGGTTCTGATAAGATCGGAGCAAGCAGCTTGTTCTTTGGAGTTGACCGCGCACGAACCGCAACGACATGCGTCGCAGAACTTTAATTTAAAACAATACCATTATCGGCTACCATCGGATATTAAAATGTCCAGCGGGAGCGGGAGCGAAAATACTGTCTGTCCACCTTCTCTGCAACCACCTTTCACCCATGCAAGAAACACTTTTCCCGATCTGGCTGCTACTCCGGTACGATAAATTCTAATTACCATCTACTACCACTTTACGATCGTACCGGTTAGCGAACGGCCCAACCACAGATGCCGGTGTATTAATTATCCACAGGAAATCGACGAAACGATGGCGATATATTCAACCGCCAACGAATGTATTTCCCCTTTTCGCGGGAACGAAAGTCCACGGTGAAGAAGCACACAAAACTTTTAATATAAATGTACACATATTAATGTTGTTTTTTCGTTCGCCTGCCGTTCGAGTACGATCGCGATATGTTGTGTTTTGCGGAGCGGAAACGATCTGTTGGTAGGTTGCAAGATTTGCATGCAACACCCGCGGGATCGACAGTGGACGCCGTCGCTCAACGCGCGCTACCGACAAGACCGGTGGGGGTAGTTTGTTAAAATATTTTATTAGCTCAACATTTCGCTTTAATTAAAGCCACCTTCAGTTCGAGCTGGACGATGCAGATGAAGCGACCAGGGTGGACACTGTATGCAACTGCAACCGACCGTATTCGATGAATCGATGAACGGAATCGGTCCGATCTGCTACTTTGTTCCACGCTTCGTTGACCCTCCTTCACGATTCGCTCTCAATACGGACGATCGTAACACACAGAGTGTACAGGGTGTTAATTTATGAGCGTTGCATTAGTTCTTGTCACCGGTGCTGCCGGTTTGCTGATGTTGAGGTCCCCTGGGTAGAGGCGAATGGGTCTGTTGAAATGGGACCAAACCCATAAGCAACCCATGATGGTTGGTTTTATGTGGTGAAATGACACCTCGCCCAAATACTAAGTATGCACATGCACTGGCCAGTACGGATCTTATCGAGGAGCACCGGGTACGATTTCCTGTTGCGAGAATGGTACATTAATTTGCTGACATGCAGTTTTTATTTTACCGATCGACGAAAGCTACGTTTGAAAGAAATATGAGTCCTTCAAGGCTAAGTTCTGATTAACCAGTTTTGCAGGAATTTAAGCAGTAAAACATAGCTTTTTATGCGTTATTTGAAGAGGAAATGTTTCATAAGCATTTTAATGTAGAGAAAACTGCTGCTCGAAACTCTCAAGTTACAGAACGCTTTGATCTTAGATTATCGTACTAATTTATTACGACTGTTTGGGACTTGCTCCAATCATGACTCAATTTAGGATATCTCATTCGAGAGAGGACAATAAATTATGGCACAGATGCATTAAAGCCTCTTCTTGTTATGGGTTTTTTACAGTTCGATAGGGACTTTATGATCTTTCACCAAAAATTTCCAGATAACAAGCTACAGCGTTATTACAGAAAAAGGATCTAAAGTAGATTAATGAACCGGAGCAATTATTGTGATATCTTGAGGAGACTGCTTACAGGATATGATATCCGGTTATCCTAATTTGTAGCAGTTAAACTCCAATCACAGTTTAACAATCACCACTAGTTGCATTGAAAAATATAAGATCCAACCAGCGATCCTTCTAGCTTAGAAGTTCTTCAGAAGATCCTAAAAGATCTATATAAGATAAGTGACAATCGTTATAGGAGCGAGCCAGCACAGATTTCTTAATGGTTGAGTTAAGTTTTGAGTTTTATGTGATCCCAAAAACAAATAAGCTAGAAAGCATACATTAAGACAATAAAATGACCCCGACTAGATCATGTTCCCAAGTCAATCAAGTCTCCTTCAGGATAAACTCCTATCAGGGATAGATATTACTTCTAATGTCAACAAGTGTCAATGATTAATACAACACTCACTGCAACTAAGCTTTTACGGCATATCTTACATATTCATGATCTTAGGATAACTATGATACAATTCAGCAACATTTCCACACGCTCTTTCAATGACAGCGTAGTCATTCAATGTCTTAATAAAGAATGACATCATTTTGGATCCTGGTGATTTTATGCTGCTCACGAGACATCCAATTCTTCTTCTTCTTTCTTGGCCTAACGACCCCTTAGGTCATGCCTGCCATTTCTGGCTTACTAGACTTATTGGTACCGCATAGTTGGATAGTCAGTCCTCACTACGGAGGAACGGTCCAGATGAGACTTGAACCTCGATCCTGCCGTTTGAAGACCGGCGCCTCTATCGCATCGTCAAGAAGAGTTCAAGTTCAGAGTTCAAGAAGTTAACTCTTACTGTTAACTCCAAACACTATATGCAATCGTTAACGTCATATAAGCACAGTACGAGATAAAATGTGCTGACAACTATCAGAATCGACTACAATTAACTGAACGTACAAAACTGTTTTAGATTTCTTATCATAAATTTGCTTTCCACCTTCCAATGTCCTCCGGCACAATTGGATCAACAATTGTGCACGGGAGGCAACAATCAACCATTCATGGCAAAGAAGAGATCAATCGTACCACAGATCACAAGATACACAACATCAGGCCACATCAAATGACTATGCGTTCGAATGCAAAACCACGTTTCCATTCGTAACACAAACCCCCAAAAAACATTGCTCACCGCCGTGATTCGCTTATCGATCAATCGATCGCTCTGCTGGCAAATGTTAAACATTGAACCTTCAAACGTACATCCACACTTGCACACGCGTTTCTCCCAGTCTGACCAAGTGGTCCTGTGCTCGTACAAGGTGGAGCTGTTTACGATTTTCCAATCAATGATAAGCAAAACGGTACGAGCCGTATGGAAATGTTAGAAGCAGGCTCAAATTTTGACCACAAAAAAGGGTGCGCGCAGTTTGTTGTGAAACCAACTTTCAGCAACACACTGTTTGTTTGTGTATGTATTGATTGAAGGCGCCCAACTTTTAGGACCGCTCCGTCGAAAAGTCGGTCCTTTTCGGTGGAACGTTTTGGGTCAAGCCAATGCTTAGCCGGGACAAGACAGACGCATTCGGCGTTTGTAAACATACGCTTTGCGCAGTGATCGTGCCACGGTTTAGAAAGTCATGACTTCTTAAGCACGCTTTCGATAGTGGCGTACTGTTTCGTTTGACGGCAAAGGTCACGATACTGGTGTCCCGGCCGGCCAGCCAGCTTCGGTGGACGTTAGTTTATTGCGGTTTTGATCAAATTTGGATCGACCACAAAAGAGTCGATGAAATGGTTGAACCCCCTTTTCGGATAAGAGGTTTCTCTCTCAAGCTGCTTTGATCGTGCATAATGACATTGTGGCGCAGATAATTTGTTTTGCTTCGTCAATGACTCACTTTGTTGATCGAGCAGGGAAATTCATTCAGCAACTCGAATAGGCAAACCTCTAAGCTAGGATTTACGTTTTAACTTTCTTTACTGCAAACTACTTGAGATTTATATCTTATCCACCTTAAATGTAAAAGATCATTGCAAAATCATTATACAGTTTCGCTTGGTATAGGAATGACTAAAAGATCACCAGCTCAGTAGAAAAATGATTCAATTTCTGCCCACTGTTGCAACTGCTACCGGTGACATACGTTCGGACGGCTAGATCGTACCCAAGCTCCTGCCTCCTCGGAATGTACGGACGCATAATAAACGATTTCATTTGTCTCACAAAGCAACTACCGTCCTAGGTTCGCATCTCTGCACCGCTTTACCGAGGACACATAAAAGGCGGCTTAAGCCGTAGCCAATAATCATACATTCATTAATCTCCGTCCGTAACTAGAACCTCCCAGCATCTCTGCCATTTAATGTGGAGCTACGCGCGCGAATGCAATCCTGCCCGAGAACCAGCTTTCCAGCCTCCACAACCATCCAGTTGCAATCAAAAACCGAACTCGGGCGATTAATAATTATACGCGCTGGCACAACTGGTCTCTGCGCTGGCTCGATCGTCTCGACACGGGGGAAGTACGGCCGTGCTGTAAAGCGATGCTTTACTTCAGTCATAATCATAAGGTTGCAATGACGACAGCGAAGGATTCAATTAGGTTTGCCGTGCTTTTGCATCCCGGCATCCCTTAAGCTGCTTGTCTGCGTAAACGGACGGGTCTGGTGAGGTTGAAGTTGGTTGTTTACGAGTGCATAAATTGGCCACCGCCTTGCTTACCGATCAAGCTGCAATATATTCAGTATTTACGGGCGCAAACTTGTTACGCGAATCCGATGCCTGAATAAACCAGTTAGTTGGGTTTAGAGCGTAAACTAATTTGCATTACATCAAGTAGTGAATCGCTTTTATGAAGTAATGTAAGAACTCTTTAAGCTACGAAGTCGATGTACCGAGTATCCTGTTCCTATAGAAATATGTTTATAATCGAGACTTGAAACATCTGGAAGATCACCGACTCAATATACGAACATCATTTGAGCGTCGCCACCAGTAGAGACACTTCACTAATTGGCCTTCCACTTCATTAAGCAGCATTACATTCCCTTTTCGACAATGTACAACAGCACCAATCAGAACACTCCTCAGAATAACTTGGCTCACGTTGTCCTTACACGCACTGCCCCAACCGTACCGAATGGCTCACCCTCACAGCTAAAGCTTGCATGACACGTGATAGAAATCTCCAAGAAATCGACGGTAGACCCCAACACACAATGAGTTCCAGATAGCACCAAAAAACATACACACACACACACATCACCATTCAGGGCGGGAAAAGAATACTCACACACCACACGCGATCACGGGCGACCTCTTGCGGTTCATACAGAGCAATACCAGCAATCCTACCTTACCGTGAGTCGGCAAAAAAAGCCTGTCTCACAAACCAACCAAGTTTCCCAATCATTTCCCTAAACGTGGCCCCACTATCTCGTCCCCCGGTGAACAGTGAAACAGTTGTTTTTCTGAAGGTACTTCCTCTTCAATTCAAAATTTCATTCTCCCAAATTGGGAGACCCGATTCCTGGGCCTGGGCCCACGCTAGTTAGGCGATTAATTAAGATAATCATACGACTCGTCGTTGCACGGTTACAGTTCGTTTTTTTTCTATCCCTTTACTACTTCTTCAAGACACACCCGCACCTCAACGCATCGAAAACGGTCAACAGCAAGCAAAACAAAAAAGACGGTCGGAAAAAGAAAAACTCGTCCATTGTTAGGTTGGTCGGTTGGCGGCATGTTTCAATCTGGGAAAGTCTTTTCTTTGCCGGCTGATCTTTAACAAACGGGCACGTCAATTGATCGAGCTAACCCAACCGCCCCATTCGCCGGGCACAGTGTTAGTTGTCGATTGCTTGACGAATGACTGACCCCGCGCCGATTTGCTAAACCGGGGCACCACTAACTAAAAGCGGTCAGTCATTGTGCGTCTAATTTGATTAGGCACAATCGTAGGCACGTACCGACAAATTACAGACCCTTAAAACTCGTGCTGGATTGATTGTTTAGAGCAGAGCGTAAAAGAACACTGGTTTCCCCATAAAGAAACAATCAGCTTCTGCGTGAGCACAATGGTAGCAGCGCAGTTTTCTTTTAATTGTTCGTGGGTAAGTTGTTTTTTGACAGGTAGCGGTGGATGACGATTACATTGTTGCCCGTTATTGTTAACTCTTATTATCAACTTAAGGATTTGCTCTCTCTCTCTCTCTATTGAATCTATTCGACGTGTTCGACAAGTTGGTATATTGTATTTGCACTGTCAGTTTACTTTCTAGCTCTACAACAATAAACCTTGACAAAGATCTATATGACAGTAATAAAAGACTTGTAATAATAGACCATATGCTAATGCTGCTATCATGTAAAATGCATCGGATATTCCTCCTACACGTTACGTGGGAACAATAACAGAAAAAACAAGGGCAAGATAAACTTTTTTTTATTTTAAACAATATTTCATCCTAGCCACGTCCTGCCACTAACATCGATAGAAACTCTGTAATTGTGGACGAGCTAATGAAAGTCATGAAAGTAAAGCTGAATTTATCTGATTACGCATGGTAGATAATTGATGGATGTTTACATATACTCCATTAGCATCATCAACGGCTCTGTACAAACAAACGCTCATCGATATCTGTGAGCTGTCACTACAGTTCATTCCAATTGTAACAATTCACAGGCAATTCACGAATTCCGGCATGGATCAGTTGCAAGTGTTTCCTCAAGAACATTCACCAGTCACTGCTGTGTTGATCGGCCTGCTCGTTCGTCTTATCAACGAGCTACACTGAAACAAATCTAGCCCTGCTACAATCGGGTTAGCTAATTTCAATACTCCCGACCTGGAATTCGTACCGAATCAACTCGCCAAGCGTGTGTCTACAGCCGCGTTTCTAAACATCGACTTCAACCGGAACTATAGCACACCCGAGCCATCTTACGTTCCAATTATTCTGCACTATTTTGTCACACCATCGTCCCAATCTGCAGTGGAATCTGAAGTAACGAACATTTTGGAAACCTTCCATCTGTTTGGTAAGGAAAAGAAAGTGATCGTCCTCTTGCGACCAACTCCTACCAATTCAAGGGAAATAACTACGCTGGTGAAAACTTATCATGTTCTTGGTGTGATCGATATTATTTATGTAATGCTAACGGACAAACGCGTGTCTATCGTTGGTATGAACCCTGCAAGTACTGCTTTTGTTCTGTACAATAATAATGATGCAGTGAACATCCTGTTTCCTGATCGTTCGTTAAATCTTTCTGATCGTCCGTATTATGTTGCCTGCCATGAAAATCCTACTTTTACGTTTAAAACCAAAGACAACAAGATTGCTGGCAGTGCTGTTGACCTAATAGACATTATCACCACACATCAACACACTACGGCTGAATACATCTACTCAACGACAGGGATACCTGTGCTTAAGCCAGGGCAAAATATATCGATCGACTTTGCAACCCATCGTATCATCCGCACCAATGCACCATCGGGATATTCGATTCTACAACTATCAACCATGGATCGTTGGTGTATTGCCGTCCCGAAACGTTACAACAGAGTGCTGCACGACCAAGTCATTTGGCCATTTGCGACAAACATGTGGGTGCTTATGGGAGGACTGGTAGGCTTTTTCGCCTGCTATCAGGTAGTTCTTGAGAATATTCTCAAGCACCGATATCCATCCATATTTCACATTGTGAATAGTCCTCTGCACCTATTAAAAATCATTCTTCTCTTCCTACTGTCCGAGTATTACACAGCGATGCTTACATCTAATCTCGGACTTTCACAACTTCCCGCCTACCCAAAGACTCTGTCCGAGTTTTATCGCACTAAGATTCGCATCATTTATCCTAGTTCAAGTTATTTTGCAAATCTCAATGAACAGCCTCGAATTCTGTCGCGAATAGTTGACTTAAGCTCCTCTCTACCATACAACCCGTCGCAGTTTGCACTTCTTCAGCTCTGTGATCGTTTCCGCTACACGATTGAGAAAACCACAAACAATTTTGGAAAGCGCACGAGTCATCATCAGTTCCATCTGATCACTGAACCAATCAGAACTCTTTACTCGATAAGTCCCTTCCGAAAAACAAGTCCTCGGTTGCATCGCTTTCAGATATATGTGTCACGTTTGTACGAATCAGGCATTTGGGATTATTTAGTTCAAAGGTGGAATATTCGCGCCAGTGAAACGTCAATATTTGAAGATCGTAGCGACACAAGCACGATAGAGCTGAAGTTGGACCATTTTATTCCTATATTTATCATTGGAAGCTATTTATATATCGTTGGTCTCGTTATATTTGCAACCGAGCTTGTTGTTCATAGAATACAACAAAAATATTTAAATTGAATCATTGCTACTTTGCATTCAAAGATTTTATGACCATGTTCACTGTCGTATTCCCCTGACAGGGAAATGAATTTAATTGGCTCCTGCCAATAATATCGACGAAAACATTCATAAAAAGCATAGAGTCATTACTGCGACTATAGCCTTCACTAATAATTAAAATGCTTTTAATAAATAATTGATGTATATTAACTTAAACTCCATTAGCTTCATTAACTATGCCGTATTATTAGTTCAAGTCTTATCGATATCTGTAAGATGTCACATGTGGTAATGTTCATTCCAATCCAGATACGTCACCAGTGCTATCATGGATCAGTTGCAAGTGTTTTCTCAAGAACATTCACCAGTCACTGCTGTGTTGATCGGCCTGCTCGTTCGTCTTATCAACGAGCTACACTGCAACAAATCTAGCCCTGCTACAATCGGGTTAGTTAATTTCAATACTCCTGACCTGGAATTCATTCCGGAGCAGCTCGCCAAGCACGTGTCTACAGCCGCGTTTCTAAACATCGACTTCAACCGTAACTATAGCACACCCGAGCCATCTTACGTTCCAATTCTTCTGCACTATTTTGTCACACCATCGTCCCAATCTGCAGTGGAATCTGAAGTAACGAACATTTTGGAAACCTTCCATCTGTTTGGTAAGGAAAAGAAAGTGATCGTCCTCTTGCGACCAACTCCTACCAATTCAAGGGAAATAACTACGCTGGTGAAAACTTATCATGTTCTTGGTGTGATCGATATTATTTATGTAAAGCTAACGGACAAACGCATCTCTATCGTTGGTATGAAGCACGCTAGTATTGGATTTGTGAAGTATAATAATAATGATGCCGTGAACATCCTGTTTCCTGATCGTTCCTTAAATCTTTCTGATCGTCCTTATTATGTTGCCTGTCATGAAAATCCTACTTATACATATATAAGCAACGCCAACAACGTTGTTGGTAGTGCAATTGACTTAATAAACATTATAGCAAAGCATCAACACACTACGGCTGAATACATCTTCTCAATGTCACCGTTTCCTTTGCCTAACCTAGAGCAAAACACATCGATCGACTTTGCGACACACCAACTCATCAGCACCAGTTTGCCATCGGAATTTTCGATTCTGCAACTATCAACCATGGATCGTTGGTGTATTGCCGTCCCGAAACGTTACAACAGAGTTCTGCATGACCAAGTCATCTGGCCGTTTGAGAAGGACATGTGGGTACTTATGGGAGGACTTGTTGCATGTTTCACCTTTTATCAGGTAGTTCTTGAGGATATTCTCAAGCACCGATATCCATCCATATTTCACATTGTGAATAGTCCTCTGCACCTATTAAAAATCATACTTCTCTTCCTGCTATCCGAGTATTACACAGCGATGCTTACATCTAATCTGGGACTTTCACAACTTCCCGCCTACCCAAAGACTCTGTCCGAGTTCTATCGCTCTAAGATACGC
>LULA01015377.1:0-32727 GCA_002091835.1 Anopheles maculatus | reverse complement strand
GTCGGTTCAATCGTACACACCGCTTGTCTGCCACACCTCTCGATCTGTTGAGCTTCTGCGGGAGATCGATCGAGGCGGAGAAGCAGAGAATTCGTTCATTCGTTCGTTGCATTTATGGCAGCTGCGAGCGAATGCAGCAGCTTGCCCGATTTTAACCACTGTGTAACGCTGTAATTTACGATCGTAACGTTTCTCCGCTTTTCGTTCATCTTTTCCAGTATCCTGATCGCACCGGTACGACCGTACTCCGTATCCCGAAAAGAAAGCGAGCATCACTCGCTTGCTACGCTACCGCGCACCCGGATCAGGCAGGATTCGCATAACGATGGATGATAGGATTTTAAATGCACACACGAGCAGATTCGATGCCGGCTGCAAAAAGTGGGTGAAAATAGCAGTGCAGTGCTTGCCCGACCCCTAGACATACTAGGAGCTAAAACCCCGAAGTGCTGTCCCTGACATTGTGTTGGATTTTTATGTACGGCACCCATCCGGGGCCGTGGACGTGTGCCAGGCAGTTGGAGATAAATTATCTATTTTATTTTTATTGATTTCCAATCCTCCGGTCCGGGCACGCTTCAGCGCTGTTTGCGCTCAGATTGACATTTGGTGAATTGCAAGGAGGGCTCCGGTGTGTGCATTGTGTCTTTAGCTTAGGTCACGGGCTCTCGATTGATTGAACCGCTGGTACATTTGGGTTCGATTCCGGTTCCTTACGGTTCGAGAAAAGGAAGCGGGCAAAGGAAACAAAACTGTGAACATGTGGCAGGCACAAGAAGAGATTCGGATACATCTTGAAGTGTTCTGTTGTCTGGTGAGGTGCAGTTTTTATGGATGCGCCCAAATGCCGATACAAAGCGTAACAAAGCATCTCACAGATGACGGCACAGCTTGGAAGAGTGGTTGCGTTCGATGGCTGTGCTATTGCATACCGGTTACGATGTGTTTCTATTTATTTAGAGAGCTCTTTATGCTATCACATATCATGTATCAATTCTTAGAATCGTTTAATTTTTGCTATGAAATCCCTCCAGGAGCAACCATTCAACAACTTCCAGCAACTGTAATTAAATGTTAAAATTGCCACTCTCTTGTCATTCATAACTCCCTACTAACTGCTGGATGAGGTTCTAATTATTTCGGCAAGTTCATCAACGAAATGACTAACGTCCGACGCGACCAAAGGATCATTATCGTGCGGTCCGATCCCTCTCGCAGTGGAAGGAATAGCAAAAACAGTCATACTCAACTCCTGAGTCACGCCATTTATGCGTGTAGTGGTCGGCGGCGGCACCTGTGTGTAAGAATTCCTGCCCGTTCACCGCGCAAATAGTGACACTGTCGCCACACGCAAC
Source organism: Anopheles maculatus (assembly GCA_002091835.1). Taxonomy (NCBI): domain Eukaryota; kingdom Metazoa; phylum Arthropoda; class Insecta; order Diptera; family Culicidae; genus Anopheles; species Anopheles maculatus. The sequence continues at coordinate 31,372 of LULA01015377.1, read as the reverse complement.
CATCACCGGTCAGACCGTTTTTCCTGGCCCGAACTATTTCCCGAATACCTTTAAACATTGCTGTGCAAACGTTTGGCTTCCCGTGGGAGACCACCTTACTAGAGGGTGGTGGAATGGCGCACACAACGTACCATTCTCGTCCCTGGAAATGTATTAATCATATCCTCCCAATCCATACGGCTAGACGTATTTTTAGATTGATGATTCATAGGGCCACCCTTTGCAGCTAAACCGGCCCGAATCCTGTAACACTTTGCGGTGCCGGGAACTTCCAACCAACAGGAACCTGGCTTGTAATGTAATTGAACCAGAAGCAATTCGGAAGATGAGAAATATTGTCTTTCGGTTTATTTAAATGCAAACCTGCCAGATGCTTGCTGCGGCTCAGCCAAAAACGGGAAGGATGAAGGTGTCACAGCTTGTGTTTTAAGTGACGAAAGGACACACAGCTCGTAGATGGTAACCACTGATGTCAGTTTGAGTTTTCACTTGTTTGCTGGAATGCTTCTACGTGATGCTGCATAAATTTCATTGTCAATCAAACTAATGAAATGTAATCCGAACCAGGGTTTGGAGACTACACGAACAGGCAGCATCGCCTGGCCGTGTCTGATTGATCGATCTGTGACAAGGTATTTTCATTTGTTGATTAAACTTTTCCTTATCCGTGAGATGAATTTTATTGAACAAGACGGAGTGTGTTTTAAATGCGTTGTCGGTGAAAAAGGGACTTTCGTTTACGAACATCGTTTCGATTTGAAATACTCCTAAAATTATGCAGCTCAGTTTTGTGCTGCAAGCCCACCGGATACCATTTCCCTGAATCACTCTCATCGGCGCAGCTGATTGCATTAATTTATTTGTTTACCAACTCTAAACAAACCACCGAAAACGAGAAAAGTAAAACCATGCAGTGCATAAGCGTCCGCCGAAAAGAATGCATCCCGAAAAACCATGTCCAATTAGTAGTAGAACGGGTAGGCACGGGACCAGGGAAAACGAGACTGGTCGTAGGTCCGAAGAAAATTAATCGAGTGAAACAAGCGATCCCCAACTTCCTGCCAACCATTCTTGGTAACACTCCCGGGGGCAAAACAAAAGCGACAACGTAACACACACACGTTCGTCGTGTTTCTTAGGCGAACAACTTCATATGCGAGGGCACCCCACACAGAACCCTCAACGTGTGTTTTTTTTTTTATTTATTTTTACCCCATTCCGCTAGAAGGGTTAGGGTCCTCGTTTTGGCTGGTCCGTAACGTAAGTGTCGTGCGTTACTTAACATTGCGAGGGTGTCGTATGGGTCCGTATGGGTTTGTTATCATATCGGCAGCGTTCGAGAGGGTTCCGTTGTAACACGCACATACACACACACACACCTGCCTTCGTAACATTTTTAATGGCACCCGGATCACCTTGGCAGCCCTACACGTTTGGCGAAGGTGCCATGCAAATAGGCTTCGTAATGGTTAATTTCAAGTATAAAACAAGCCGTATGTTTTTAAGGAACACTTTTGGGTGTGTTTAGTATGCTTGAAAAATGTAATAAATCGAAAGTTTTTCGAGGCTTCTTTCAGCTTTTTTTCAAGATACATTCAGAGAGGCTTAGACTGCTGGCTATTGGTGCTCCTATAAGTTATGCTATCTTGTAACGGTTGTATAGTAATTTATAGTTCCGGTTTAGATGGATTAATACAATACTTGTGTTTCAGATTATGGATACAAATACTCAAAATCCTAAACAATTGACTTCTTTGGCTGTAGAACCTCAAGAGGCTTAGTTAACCTGTACCTATTACTCGGGTGCGTTTAATTAATTGGGTGCTTCGGTAGAAGGCTCAGACGGAACTCGATACGCAGTCCTGTCATGTCAAGACCAACCACCGAACCACCTCAATTGACTGCCGCGTAATCGAGTACATACTCACTTATTCTACGTCTATCATCCAAGAGGATTATTTTTAGTTTAAGGTCATAAATGTATGTAAAATACTTTGCTTGATTTTGTGTTTGTTATAAAATTTGTTACATTTGTTTATAGCATTCACATTTACTAACCGATTTCCCTCAATACTTACTTGTATGATCATATAAAAAACCTGTTAAATCAGCTATACAAATCATCCATAATTCCCGCTTCAAACTGGCGAAAAGGCCACATCAAACTGTAGAACGATTTTCCAATATAAAATCCTGTTCCGTTCCTTAATTGCCGCGTCCGAAACGAAACGGTAAAAACAGGATATTGTAACGTTTGTAACTTAAAAGCAGCAGGGGTGGTTTTTATAATTCTCATCCCCTATTTTAGAATTTTTATTCGCAACCACCACTCACGCACCACGGCGTTGCACCACTATCACCGGCTCCGGCGGCCACACTGTCGAACAGTTGTGTGTAGTGATTTTGATCGTACGAATCGCATGGAACGAGGGTTGGGATGATACCAGTGCCAGTTGCTCTATCCTGTGCCCTGTTGTGTGTACAGTGTATAGGCACCCTTGGTTCTCTGCATTTGCTCCCGCGAAGTGCTCTAGAGTTTTTCTGTTGCTAATGGAATTTTCACTACCACCACCATCACCATCACTACCACCGTCAACACTATCGGCCGATCTACTACAACAGTGCTGCCAGTGATTATTCAGATGATATTGCTAACCCCTAAAACCGGTGGGCGAGCACCACACACCAAGGGAAAGGAATAATTGTCGGGTTTGTGCTGTATATTGCGTACGTATGCAAAGGAACTAAAAATTTCCACATCCGCCATTGAAGGGGGAGAAGAAATGAGTTTTTTTTTATTTTGGTTCAACAAAGTTTGTTACTTCTCGTTGTTTGTGCGCTAGTGAACGTTCACAGTCCCACGTACTGCACCACGCGCTCGCGGGAGAGTAGAACAGAGCACTGGTCTACGTGACATTACACAGTATGAAGTGCAACCGCGGGATGAAGCGAAAAAGAAGCGATGGAAAAATAAATATCACGACGATTATTTTCCTTTCCCGATCTTTTTTCGTGTTGGGAAAATGTTGCTACACCCAAAAAAGGGGGAATCTCTCACCCCACCTGAAGAAGACTACGGGGTAAAGCAAAAATTGTAATTCGCTTCAGTCTGTTATAGTTTGTTGTTGTTTGACGCTACGTGGTCGGCGAGATGTCCTTGCTTGACTACGGTGGGAGAGCGTACAGTGTGGGAAGCTTGTTTGTGGTTACCACGGTTATTCGTGGGATGAATTGAGGGAAGATTTTGAGCGTGTTTTAAAGTGTCATGCTATGGAAGATTATTGTTCAACACTTAGTGCTTAGTTTAGTGCTAGAAGGGATTTTAAAGTTTTATATAATGATTGCAAACTTTTCAGTCATTTAAAAGGATCGCTGCCAAAGTGTCTAGCAAATATGAAACCATTTTTATTCTTCTTTGCATACACTCAGGAGTTTTATTTGAAGATAAATGACTTAAGACACTTCCGCCATCACGGATAATCCTCTTGTTTTGAAAGTAAAGCCTTAAATTGACAGCCCTGCTAATGATGTTAGGCTCGTCATGCGGTGCATTTCTAGCGATTCCTTTGTTTGGCAGCGAAATGATTTACAACCACACCATTCGTTCCAGCCCGTCAGCCAAAATGTCCTTGGCAGACGGAAATCTACCGCGCTACAATAATGTGGTGGTGTTTGTGATGGCGATGAGTCGGTTAAAGACATGCACTCCATTTGATCGACGAGTTTTGCAACACCAGCACCACCCCTGGCTGACTGACTGACAGACCTGATATGACGAAAGGGCGTACCTGCTACACAGCAAAGAAGCACAACGAGTGAACATTCAAATTTATCTATCTGTCACCCCGTTTCAAATACCGCTTAGCGTTGGTGGCAGGTTTTATTTTGTCGGTGCTCGGTGCACGAAATTCCGGCCACCGGTGTGCTTCAATTTTCCCCCCTGTTTTTTTGTAGCAGTTATTCTGCAAATTTCCCAGTGACCTTCAACGCAGAACTCATCCTCCTCTTGCTGGTGTTGTCGGCAGCATGATGGCATGTTGTCGATACGGATACGCGTCCGAGAGCTTCGTATCGAATTGTATTTTATTTTTGTGCAAGGGTGTAAATCGATAGTGTGTCTTCGTGTCCAGGGATGGTGTGTGGCCCATATTCGTTTGTTCACAGAGTTGGTAGTGAAGATACTTTCACCATCCGTGTCCGTGAGAACGATCGCGTGAGAAATGGTTATTTATATTCGAAATCTGTACTGGATGAAGATGAAGTATGTACACTTCAACTGGCATTCGTTATTCCGTTGATTACATTCACTCGAGGGCGAATTAAAACTAGAAATTGTGTTGGTAAAGTTCGAGAAGTAATAAATCATCTGTCGGATCCTGATCTCAAACTATCTTAATTCTCATACTTACGAATAGCATCGAAGGTATAGGTTTAAATAACGCAACAGTGTCCTCTTCGTACCCGATAAATCATTTTTCCTTCCGTCTAGTGGTGGTAAAATTTAATTACGCTAAAACTTGAGTAAGCCCACCGCTGGACAGATTGAATTTTCTACCCATTCATTGGGAAGTGAATCTATTGCATCATCACGGGTTTCGGACATTCGGTGTAACCAACACGTACCACCAGAAGGGACAGGGTCTCGATTGCCAATGTAATACATCATCATCAACATACACCAAGCACATGCACACCACCTTCACAGCTAACAAAACATCGCTCACGGTCTGGCCTCGGGCAATCCCTGCATCCATCGGATTTAGCACCACCAGCCAACACCCCAATAGATTGCAGAATTCTCTCGCTTTGTGCTCGAACCGGTGGTTCCGGGGTGTTCGAGGCGTGGTGCGGTGACCGATACCGAACTCAAAACCACCGGAGAGCAGATGGTCAAATGGGAACCGAAACGACGGGACCGATGCACGATTAAAGAACGAAACCTGAGGAGAGACAAAAAAGTTTGCACTGAGAGGAAAACAAAACCAAAAAAAAAAACCCCAGGACACAATGCACACCCTAACTAGCTTTAGCGGAGCCTTTTAAAAATGGTGGCGGTCATTTGGGAAGATGAACAATACAGACAACAACCGTATCGAGGGAATGCGAATTGAGGAAGTACAGTTTATAGCGCTGTGCCGCCTTGAAAAAACAACATTGCATCATCGAGCGTTCGTCGCCTGCCGATGTCTACCCCCGTTGTAGTCCTTTGATCTATCTAGTCCGGGAGGTTGGGCATGACAGCTTAGTGAAGCTGTTGTCAAAAATTCACAAATGTCAACATTGGCAGACTCTCCGATATGAGTATGCAGTTTTGGGCCAAAATAATAAAAAAGTCCAAGAGGCGCTCGTGCAGTTGTTTTGATGTGACAACCGGCACTGTTATTCCACTGCCAACCCCGTGCCGTTAGGTAAACAACGGAGAAAAACACGATTGGAAAAGCATCGACAGACACAGCACCGTGTACTGCGTGTCATCTTACCAAAGGACTAAGAAGCGAATGAATTATTGGAGGCAGTAAATTATCATGGAAATTAAAACGCCATGAACGGAGGGATTCCTTTGGGATGTTGTGCGTTAAAAAGATTTCAATGAAACACAAGCGGGAAGATTGTAATTAAAAACCTCAGCAACAGATTATCTTGTCCCGTCGCTTCGGGGAATTCGGTACTGTCTAGTGGAAGGATGATCAGATATCCGATTGTGAATGATATCGGTTGCGTGAGAGCAAGGAGGATAGGATTTAACAGCGGGAGATATGCACAAAATTCAAATTAAGCTTTTGTTTGCCAAATGAGGACCGATAAAGAGAGACACAATGTAACGCAAGGGACATTTGCAACAATCCCATGGGACGGCTAGATCGTACAGGAGATAGGTTGTCCGATTAACGCGCGCTTAGTCTTCAGCCATATTTACATGTTTGAATGATTTATTCGCAAACGAGAAAAGGTGCAATGGATAAATAAATTCATATCATACGTACACATCCTTTTGCACACCAACGAACGTGTTACGCCTGCAAGTATACTATAACGCGAACCCCTCCGTTTTTTCTTCAAATACGGATAACTTCATTTGGAACTTTAAACTACTTCACAGTAGATTCATCTGTCCGTCTGTTCTAGCTCGGGTTCGGAATTTTCTCTCCCACGCTCCATGATGATGCACTCGGGAGGAGTGCATTTCACTTCCAACCCTATTTCCAGCCAAGGGGATTCCTCTGAAGGGCTTCCGTTCAAACAAAGGTTCAAACGTTCGGTACTGCTACTGGAAATCGATTATGCCGTATGTTTTTGTTGCTCCCTCACCACCAATCGAGCAATGCGCGGAAGAATTATTTACAGCCGAAAAAAGCGGCATAAATTGTTTTCCAATTCTTCCGTCCGTCCCGGCGAGGTTTCCCTGTCTTGTTGCTCGTTGTAATCCAACCGGGTCGGTGGACGTGTTCGTTTGCAGCACAATTGTCTCTCACGATGGTCGAGTCGGAGTAATTGAAAACCGTTCAAACATTCATCGCACGACGTGGGGTCAGTAAACTTAATCCTGGAGTGCAGGAAGTATTCAACTGGTCAGCCATTCGGCCAGGCAAACCAAAAAATCCTACAGCAACTAGATGTAGGTAAATAGCTTCAGTTGATGGCTACCGATAGAAGCGATCCACCCAATCATTATGATGTTATTTCCCAAGATTTGTCTAGGAACTCGGTCCATCATACCAGTAGTACGTATCCTTGACTTACCGCAAAAAAACACACACCCTTCCTGTCATAAAAAATGCAATAAAACACATAATGGGTGCAATGTCCCAGCAGTGCCAGGTTCTTTATGATCTTATTTGGCGACAAACTGACTAGACACCCGCTACTCATGTATGCATCGGTTTGATGAAGGGTTAAAATTGTACCTGTGCCAGTGTATCAAGCCGCACATCAACAACAAAAAAAACTGTACACCGTAATTAGGGCTTCCCTGCGAGTCGATTCGAGTGGACCACTTTCACCCTTTTGCCCGGTGTGGCGTTGGTTGACCATCCACACTCTATCAATTCGCTTCGGCTAGCGAGAGTGCATCGTCCCGCAACTTGGGAAACAGGAAGTGTAGAGCTATTCCGTACGCTTGCCCAGACCCGTATGGTCAAGTTCGCAGCTTGTTTCCGGATCGGGTCGGGTTCCCTGTGCCTCTGATTATGGTTCGCCGGAACTACGACTCCCTCTGCGGAAGGTTTCGCCCCATCGTGTTGGGAACTGGTCACGCAATTGCTTCGTGTACTGTTCCTTATGTCCTTTCCGGTTTCCACACTCACACGACGGTGCTGATTGCACTTCCATATTGATGGTGTGCTAAACTTCATGCTACGTCGCTGCACTCTACGACTACGGATGGGCAGTGGCGGCTACTATGCCAACTGGAACATGGCACAACAAATGCACTTGACCAGCTTTAATGACTCTATGTGCTTAGGAGTGTAGGACGATGCACTGACCGCGCGATGGAAGCATATCGTGTTGTTGGAAACAAGTTCAATGTAAAGTTCGCGTAAAGACACTCGTTGTTGCCTTTTGTCGGAGGTTATTTAAGCGTGTTCCAAGAACCAAGTCCATAAAAGATTCAATACATTGTGACGCGAGTTTCGATCACTTATAAATACTTTACTACTTGAGTTTTGTTAACTAAATTGATTTTATTGGCCAGTTATGGGCATCGTCTCTTTGTGAGCCATTTCCTAAATTAAAACGATCGTAGGGTTTCATTAATCCGCATCCACATCGCCACCACAATCTGATCAAAAGCCCATCCCTCAAAGAACTGGAAGAATTCCGTTATCTGCCCACAGCCTAGCGGGCCCCTCGTCCGGACGGGTCATCATCCTCGCAGCGGGCGGAAATCCATTAGAAGCGCAGGAACTATAGCATAACGTTGGTCGATCGTGGACCCTGCCGCAGAGCAGTGTCTTGCAACAACTCCATTGCTCCGTTACCAGTGCCGATAGCATCGCGTCCTGCCGACAGACAGGACACAGGGACAACAAGACGAAAGAAAAAATAATATTAAATTACACCAAACAACCGCACACCGGCCGAACGTATTCCGAAAAACGTTCGGTTCCTTTCGGTTTGTTTTGTTTCATTCCGTTCGAATCATCTGCCTGCTTTATTTGTCCGCTAGTATGCCATCAAAACTGCTCTATCACCTCGGTGTCCTGGTGTAATTCTGATGCAAGCTGCTAGTGTGAAGAGTGAAAAAAAATGGCCCCGTAAAACACATCCGGAAGAATTATTAATCGATTATTAAACATTCTCCACCCTCGAGGAGAATCCTTCGTGGCGTTGTTGGCTGGCCGATGGTGGATGTGTTTTACCGTAAAGTTTCCGGAGCATAGTTTTTTGTTGTTGTCCCTGTTTTTGCTTTGGGGTTCGCTGCTCATCTTCAAACGGGATGAAAAACGATACGGAACTCATCCGGTCCGGTAAAGTGGCGTGTAATGTTTGATGAACCACAAAAACCGTACATTTAAATTACTCTCTCACCTACACACCGGGCTTTGGTAGGGACTTTTTTTTATTACAAATTCCAGTTCGACCAGCTGTTAATGATGCGGTATAGTGTGAAACGGTACAGTACACACCCACATATTTATTGGGGGAAGGAGACAAGCAGTCTTTGGTGATCATCTCATTAGATGTAATCGTGCTTTTCTGTTATAAATAATGTGATTCGGCGATGTACCTTTATACAATGAGGATTTTAATATAGAATTACATCTGCAAAGATAAGTAAGAACAGGAATTTTGATGAAAAACCTCAAAAAAGGGAAACCCACATCACATCTCGCCTAATTCTGGTATAAAAGTCAGCAAGCCTACCACCAATTGGCACCAGAGATCCGTTTTTGATGCTGATCCTCTTCCTTTTTTGCATCTTTTCGGCCACAAAAGCAATGCGGGCAGTTTGTCCCAGTCTGCTGGAATGACAACAAAATGCCTGCATAATTCGATCGGGGTCACCTAACTAAGCCGCTCGTGCTCCAACCCGGTGACATGAGACGAGTGACTCACACGCTAGACGGGAAACCGGATGGTACAACAAATTCCGGAACTGATTCGTGAGACTTTGGTTTTGTTTTCCGGCCTCCAGCTTTTTGGAAGCGATTTTGTGGAATTCCCTCCATCAGTGAGAACCGGATGGACACGTTCATGCTTAAGTAACCGTATTGCAACCAGGGCACAACGAAATTACAAAAGGTGCAAAGGAAGGAAATAGATTGTGGCTTTAAGCACGGTTCCTTAGAAATTTGGTCCCGGGTCGTGATATGCGGGTTTCGAGCTGTGAAAGAGTAGTCATCCTTCAGTTTCCCCCATTTTCAGGCTATCATAACCGATATGTTGTTCTCCACGGGACAAATGGTTCCTTTTTTCGATGAAATTTGAAACCGATACCATCGTGGCCGATACCAGTTTCGAACGATCGCGCACTCATCAACGTGTTGGGGTACGATACGATCAGATGGCCAAGGAAACGTCGTAACGCCCTATTTCTTCAAGGCAATGTCCTTTCTGCGTCACGCGGCATGTGGTGGTGCCTTCAAGATTCCGCGGGACGATAATTACTTTCCTGCACGGGTTTTCCCTCCGACCTGCCGTCCATTCTAACCAGCAGCCCTGGGTGTTAAAGATGAGATCACTAAACGAAAGTACTAATAAAAAATAAATATATCCAGACCATACCACTCCGATGGCCACTTGAAACGTTTACAATTATTGTGTCCCATTCACAAAAGGGCTCGCTTTACGGGAGGGCTAATGCCATGGGCTAAGAAAAGCAGTTCTCGAAGACTGTCGACCACTCAAGCAGACCCTGCACGCAAAACCCTCAAGATGTGTGTTCGAAGACCCCTATGCGTCGAATGTCTTACGCCCTCCCGGTGAGTTACGGTTGAGTCACGTCTGCAGCTCGACCCATTTACCGCAGAATTAGCGGTGCGGGTAAGGAGGGCGCTAGTGATGGAGATTTTACGCAACCGATCCGTATGACACATGGGCTGTAATTAGGCAAGCAATGAAAGTAATAATAGTTTCTTTATTCTACGCTGTGTGTACCAGGGTGGGCACACGAGAGAGATTGGTGACCGTAAGAATGTATGTGCAAGGGCGATATGGCTATTTAAAGTATCGATACTGAATTTGAAAGGGTGTTTAAACATGGACAATGGCATAGGGGGGGAAAAGTATTGCAATTATGTTGAGAAATGTGCAACACTTTGAACAATGGATAAGGAATACTTAGCAGAAGGACATGATGCTTTAGAATTTCATTACTTATTTGTAGAGAATTCATACTTATATTTGTTTATTACCTCTCGATTTACTTATCTCTGTCGGATCCGCAATACTAACATCTTGGAGCCGAGTTATCTGCTCCGAAGTTCGGATGGAGGATACCATTATGCCAGAGTGAAGATCGATGGTGTTAATTTAAAGATCGGCACAGCTATGCACTACTAGTTTCTTGCTTAATCCGTCAAAACTATGGACAAAACTTACTCGATAGTTGCGAAGGACTGCCAACACTTGGAAGGTAGTTTGTGAAACTTGAAAGGGTCAGATGTTCTGGAATCTTTCCGAAAGTGAATACAGCACCAGACACTGCTACTTCTTCTTCAAAAGTAAAGTGTATGTGTCTGCTCACCGGATAAGTCTTCGAAATAAGCTAATACATATTGACACCTTCTGTGGATCTAACTCAAACTTCATGGAAAAAACTGGCGTAGATTTTTGGATCTTTGATAGCTTCCATCTCTTGGAGATATCTCGTCAACTCTTGAGTGAGTTTTTGATATTTTAACAAGCTTTGCATGCATGCTGCTTTGGCATAATTTCTCCGATCTGCCATCAATAATCCGTCTTACTTTAATCTCGCAATCTTTATCGATTTACTTTCTCAATTAACAGTTCATGTTACTGTTACAATTTCGTGAGCCGCTGCACCTTCATTCATTCTTGAAAAAAAAACTGTAACAAATTTCTCACGCACGCAGTGTCCCGTCGGTCCCGCATTTATTTCTTCAATATCGTCCAACATCCTTTTCTCACCGCAAACACTCATTTTCGCCGTGAAACCTACCAGCAGGGGAAAACAAAGCACAGCCAACAAAAAAAGCCTACCCATTCCCATTGTGTTCCCATGCTGTGGAAGTGTGATATCATTTCTTAAGATCGAGCGCCAGATGAAGAATGCTTCAGCGCTGAATAACCAATATCGGTAGCAAATGATCGCAAAGGGCCATTTTCTTGCTGTTAGAAAAACTGTGCATTTGTAATCCCTTTTTTCGCTGGCAGTTTTATTCGTTTCTAATTACCTGTTTCGTGCCTATTCATGGTTTTCAGCGCACTTGAAAACATTCTTAAGAATAACAAAATTTACCAGGGAATTCGATGCAGCACACAAAGGAAACAATATCAAGGAAGGGTAGCGATTGACGGACTGCGTGTTAGTTTTGCGTACCGCACAGTGATTAATCTTATCCAGCGATTACGGTACCTGCTGTGTTTTTCATCAGTAAAAAAGCCTGAGAAAAGTAGAAAGTGATAATTACATGTGTATTCTCTACTTTTTATCCGTTCGTTTCTTTCAAGTGTTTTATAAAATGCATTTCGGTGAAAATTTTGTTATTTAAAACAATTGAAGTAACGATCAATGAAATCTTTAGGTTGAGGCAACAATTATTATTTTAATTAATCAAAGGAATGGCCCACTTCTTAAGCTGTGATTATAAACCTATCAACAGCGTGCAATTAAGAAAACATTCAACTTACTTTCCCAATTAGTGCCGAAGATCCCGCGCTCTATCGGCTTGCGCATAGCAGCACGTGCCCGTTTGTCAAGATAGTCAGTGTGACAATTCGACACTAGCGAAACGTTACTTCTGTGGCAAACACTTTTCCCTCCTTGGGGGAAGAAAACCGGGGGAAAATCACTTCTTCTCCGCTACCACGTTAATGTGCCGGTTGGCAATATATCGAAATGCGTGACAAAAGGTTACGAGACGGAGCAGACGTCCTCTGTATGGGGTGTTGCTTCGAAGGACACGTGATAGCACATCGTTACGAAAAAACCTTCGCCATGAATTCATTCTTTCGTACCGTAACGAAAGTCCTGAACAGAACTATCGCATCCCGGTACAGTCCTTCGGTGCCACTTTCGCACAGAAAGATCCTTTCTTCAATTTTCTGAACACCTCGACAGCTCCGATTGCCGCATCCGTTGACATCGAATGAATATTTATCGTGCACCCTGCAATCTTAATTACAACCACCGTGTCCACAGGCCCGGTCGTAACTCGATAGTCCAGCCGGGAGAAGTAAAGTCCTGTACAGTCTCAAAATACGTTCTAAACTTCTAAAAATCCCATCCCGGGGTGGGAGATACGACAGTGACAAATGCGGCGTTATGCCACTGCACACGGTCGAGGGAATTCAATCGCAAACGAATCCACCCCTACTAATGCCGAAAAACTCGAATACGCGCACAGCAGATCGTTGGGTAGGGTTCGTAGGATGCCGGAGAAGAAAATGAGTTTTTGTCACAAACGACGAAACTCATTTATCCGCTGCCTAAGATCCTAATTGAATAAGAAGTAGCACCGTTGAGAGAAGAAGAGCTTAACGAGAAGGTTTTGGATTTCCTTGATATGGTGTGCGTGGAAAATCTTCAGTTTTTTGTTGTTGCTTCGCACATCATTCCCGTACGCTTACGTTGCCAACACGTAACGAAAATCCCACCGACCGTACGCCTATGACGTTTAATTAAAATTAATATATCGAACCGGTTACTCATCGTCTCGATGGAGGCGCCTAGTGATTCTATTTTTAAAATTTATTTTTTTTGCAGTGCAAGCTGCATTGCGTAGACTCGTTCGTGGGCTCGCACCGTGAGTCATAGTATGCAGCTGAGAGTGAACCGGTAGAATGACTAATCAACACGCCGGACCAGACACGGTTGACACATGCGCGTCGTACGTTGGCGGGAATTGTGGAGTAAGTTTCTTCTGTTTTAGTACTCGATGTGTGTGTGTGTGTGGTGTACATAAGTAACAGGTTGGTAGCCGACTACCGAAATGCAACAAGTAGTTGGAACGATGCCACATGCAGGCGGCTGGAAGCATTATTATTTTTAGACCGGCGGTATTTGCGATGAGTCATAGGCGTTTTTGGTAAATGGGATGATGCACATTGCAAATTCTGCAGTTGAGATATTAACACTAAATACAAAAGAAAGGGAAGTTCTCTTCTCAATGTCCCTTTCGGGTCGTCGCTGTAATTTAATCATGCTACAATCCAAACACAAAGCCCACGTCTGCAAAGCTCAAGATAAGCCTGCATTGAGTGCATAATTTGATACTTATCTTGACAGGATCCTTCTGGCCGTAGTAACAACGTCGATGACCATTGGCGAACAGAAGAAGTGATTGATTGGTTTCTCTTATTGTTTACTTTATCGAGCAGAGTGTAGATCCAAAGAACTATCCACAACTTAAGGACATCTTTCTTAAATTAAATAGTATTAGAACATACACCCCTCAATGGGCTCTAAACCCCACAGCACCAAATCACATTACTCAAACTCATTTGCATTCGCTTCCATTCCCGTGCCGTTTAATTATGTCCATAATTCTCCTTGCATTGGATCTGTCAATCAACGCTCGCAGCAGAGCACATCAGGCACAATGCAACACCGCATCCATGCCGTACGTTCCACACGGCGGCTACCAAATACCGCTGGGCAAACATAATCGTCCATCCCTTTGCGCGAAGGAAAATCATCCCTAATGCTATCGGGACACCCCACTCTACAGCATACAACGCCACAAATACACACACACAAGCAGTTGGAAAAAGAGGTCGTACAAGAATGCTCAATTTTCTCGAACCATGGAAGCGGGTTTGGGAAAGGAGGAAAGCAGGGTAAGAGATTTTTCCTTTCCCGATAAGGGGGAAAAACTTTGACCAACGCTGTACGGCGTGTGTGTGTGTGTGTGGGTAGTCTTTCGGTAGCTTAAAAAACAAGTCGGTAAGCACAAACACAAATACGTCCCCGTCTAACGCTGAGGGATCGGTTGCATTAAATGCACACACATGCGAAGGATAATGGAGAGACGGCTAAAGCGACGCGCACATACAACAGCATTCGGTTTAGAGATAGCAGCAAATCTCGCATTCGAAACGCCGAAACTGTGCCGAAGGGTGCACGGTAAAAAGCCTTGCAATGGATGCATCTACCATTGGCATAAGGCCCGGTTCGTATCGCGTCGTATAATGGGTTGCACAGTAACTAGCTTTTCTTTGGACGGGCTAGAAGCTATAGAAGCATCGAACATATTCAAGGGTGGTGCATTGTACAACCCCTTTTTGGTGAATACAACAAACGAACGAACGCACGAAATAAAATCAAGCAAAAGGGGTCAAAATGGGTGGAAAGTCCTATCCAGGCTTTTTTGTTTTGCTTTGTCCTAAAGGCAACAACTGCATTCTCGACGAGCCCACTAGCATACCAGAATGATTACGGCGCGAACAAACATCCGATAATGCGACAGCGTCCTTTAAATGTCCAAAGCCATACACGCTCGGGACTGCATTTCAGTGTAGAAGCATTTCATTGAATCCGGGCTGTGTTTTTAGAGCACAAAACACCGCACGAGAGAACTAGAATCTAGAAATCATATTTATGCAGTGCATTTATTTAATGCTATTCAGCATACGAACACACGCGGCCGTGCCTGTGTGGCCAGGTGAGATAACGCGTGCTGTAAAGGTGTGCACACTAGGAGCAGTATAATTTATGCCGCGAACAGAACCACGCTCGGCAGCACTTTCGGTATGTTTGTGGCGCGTGTTGCATTTCCGAAATCGTCCAACAATCCTTTCCACCGCGTGCGATAGATTAATGGAATAAATAAATAACTAGCATATAACGAAACGCACACGACCAGAACGATTAGGCGGACGGCAGCGTGACATATTGTTTGCGGAAGTTTGCTCCCGAGTCTCCAACGGGCCACCCTTCTTTGAAGCGTGTTTTCACTGTGTGTACGATAGATTTTATTATGATTATCTTACTTTGCTTGATAATAATGCAACGATAAGCTCGTGGACAACATGGATATGGTTGGAAAGGCACACGTTCTAGGGTGGGCATCAGTTATCGGTCCTCGAGAACCGATGAAATGATTTCTATTTAAATAAATTTAAATAGTTTTTGTACACATTAGGACGAATAATCACAAAATTTCAATTGCATTAGCGTTAATAATGTAAGCCCATTCTCAAGAACTCACTCTACCTTGTCTGTCTACGAGACCGTGAACTTGACAGTAGAAAAAAGGGAAGCAATCCTTGCAACTCCACTTCCCTCGGTTGCCATATTGCTTCTTGAAGGTGAAGCAGACACCTAGGGTCTTCTACACATCTACGTGAGTTCCCGGCCGTCGTCAGCGTCACATTCCCCGACATCATCCTTGCTTTAAGACGGCGTAGCAAAAAAGGGTGAGTTTGTGGTAGCTCCTATTACCGGTAGTTGCTACCGGTGTTTATGGACGATAAAAAGGCGCTTACACGTAAGGAACGAAGAAGAAAAAAAAAAAGGAAGCATAAACGAGGCATGCCCTTTCGTAAGGCGAAGCATTAAGCATGGCAGCAAGTGTCTTGCAGGAAGGTTAACCCCTCCAGTCGGTGTAAGGCCGTTTGCGAGAAGAAATCGAGACACAGATGCTATCAGTGGGGAAGGTTAAGAACTTGCTGTAAGGTGCATTACAGGTAGATGACTTGTAAACCGGATTATGGCTTGTAAGCAAGTCGAAAATGTTAGATCAGATTTAAGTAAATGTCTTCATTAATGAGTGATATTGTCGGAAAGGAGGACGTCATTAAATCTTAGAAATTTTGGACATAATCTAACGGATGTTAGGCAACAATTCTTTTATCAGGCAAAGTTCCTTGGATTTAGAGGACCTTCAGACGAATAGGCTCCGGATGCAGCTCATTTCGCACATGTCATCTTCACGAGAAAGAATTCGCACAAAGAATTCTGGAACATTTGCCAATTTCGCAATACTCAGCCCACAGTAACCAGCTGACGGACGAGACGATACGAATAAAAAAGGATGCTCAACAACATTCCGGACTATAAATTCTAGCATCTACCCGTTGTATAGGAATCCCTTTAAAGTGAAAACCCTCAATAGAGAGCATCATGACACACACACAAAAAAAGTTCATTGACACTGAAAGGATCTCCGGCAAAACATATGATCGAACTCGATCCACCGAAAGCGGGCAACAGCTTCGGAATCTTTTTACCTGCGACCCTCAAAACTGTCAATCTGGCCCCTAAAAATCAATAATACACACACAATCACACGCATCGATCTTTTACTCTTCAGCGATCTGTGCTTAAAGCAGCTGCAATTTTGGTTGTAACTTAACGGTTGACTCAAAGCAACGAAAACACAAAAAAAAAGGATCGTATTCCCTGGCACACTTCACCTCGCACAAACCTCAGTCCTGCAGACTCGGGAACGGGAGAATAAAAAGTAATAATGGGAAAAAATTCCCCGGCGTTCCCAGACAGGCCACGCCACGGCACGAGCCACAAAGCGTCCCCCGAGATCCGCACATGCACATATATTGCAGCTGTGGCGCAAGCGGAGATAGAGAATGGAAGGAACGGCCATAATAAAATAGCGACACTGGAACCACCAGAGCCACAGCAGCTACACGAGGCCTGGAAGGATGAAAATCAATCTCCTCTTTCGTTGCTCTAGGCATTATTCGCGCATGATAGACAAAAATGGTTGAAAAAAATGCGTACGCATATTCATTTCCATCTACTTTCACGCTTTACTGAACCGTGTGTGTGTGTGTGTGTGTGTGTGTGTTCGGTTGCACGCACAAAACAAAGCTGCATTAGGCAACAAGGGCACAGCGCAACAAACAAAAACTAATCATAATTAACAGCCCAAAAACCGGGTTGTGTGTGTTCCCCTAGTTTATAAGGCGATCGTGTCCACGCACCACACGCCAGGATCCTCGCTGAAGGGGAAAATCCCTTGCGGTGGATACCCCCTTTTTGGTGTGATCTTGAAGGACGAAAGACAAGGGAGAGCTACGGTGGAAGAAAAGCGACAAGGGAAACTGCAACTAAGTTCCAGCAGAAATAAAGGATGCCGTACAGTATGTTCTGAGGCCTTTGGTGATTCACCATTCTCACCCGGGTGCGTTATTGCTGTGGAAAATTGGCCGGCTTTAGCAGCAACACACATACGAGCCACGGCCGGCAAGAAGAAGCGGATGAATCGAACCCAACCTTATCCGGGGTTGGTATGGAATGATTGTGCAAAAGGAAAGGACGCTTAAAGAGTCCTCCAATATCCTTGCAATCGGGAAGGAGCGAGAGAGAGAGTGAAAGAAGGAGCGTCGAAACGGGGACAGGACGCCGTCAACGCCGCACGTGCTCGAGTTCTTTGTGCAAGTCGAAGTCGCGTGCCACACAGAACGAAAAGGTACAAGGGAGAACCGGTGTGTTTACATCCGTACCGCTTGGTTTTGTGTCGGTGTCGTTGTGTGAGTAATCGAGTTCTTCGAGTAAAGAGGGGAAAGCCGTACACATGCGCACATACACAACCAGCGCTGCTTATGTATCCGCTTGCCGTCCTTCCGGTACGATCGACACTGTAGGGTGACCGGCTGTATCCTTGTGGAAGTGTACGCTATGTACTGCAGCCGCTCGTTTTACATCGTAAGGGGAGGCCGACACAGTTGCCAACAGTAGAGCGTATAAAACGGTCCGGATCTACCGGAGGGAGGATCATTCAGTGCCTGGCCACGGCCGAGGTCATACAGCAGCGTGAACACAGAAGAAGCGGTTTGGGTTTTTTTTTTGGTATCGTGAAGAGTGTGGCTTCGCAGAGACTGAACATTTGTAAATAGTAAACATCCCACAACGTAGTGGCCTTCACCGATTCGTGCTAGTGCAGTTGCGGTAAAAGTGCATTACATTCGTTCGTTCCCGGTGTGGCAAGTGTGAAGTTTGCGCGGTGTGACATGCAAGGATGGCAGCAATCGTACAACCACAGTCCCGTCAGCCATCGCCAGCCGGTCTCCTGACCACGGTGGCCAGTCTACCGCCCTCCTACAAGCTACAGTACGGTGATGTGGTCGGCAGACCGGCCATCGCCACGGCGACCGGTGGCGACAGTCCGTTGGATTTGACCGTGCGCCAGGTAATAACGACGACCGGAGCTCCAATAACACCACCCGCAACACCTTCCCCGTTGAAAAAGCGTTACCGTGAAGACAATCAGTTGAATGTACCGAACAAGACGGACCAAGAACCACTGCCAAAACGGGCCAAACCGGGCGCAGAACCCGAACCGGTGTTGATAGATGTTAAGAAGAATTTAATCACACCAGCAAAAACCACTGCCACCAAGAACGGAACGGATGCCACCGTTCCGAATCCACCGAAAAGTACGAAAAATCCTCCCGCATCGGCAGCACCGTCCGGCGGTACGAAGGAACGCCGCGCCAAAGCCATCCGGAAGCTAAAGTTCGACGAGGAGAACTCATCGCCTGTGTCGGGCACGATCATCATCTCGCTGGAGGAAGCGCTCAGCGGTGACACACCGCGCGAATCCGGTGACATCGATCCACAGTTCAATCTGGTCGAGGTGTCGGATGAGGTGCGTGCTGAGCTGGCCGCCATTCCGAACGTGATCGGTGGCTACAACTGTAAACTGTGCCGGTTGGAGTTTGAGGATGCGTTCGGGTTGGCGCAGCATCGTTGTTCCTGTATCGTGCTGCTCGAGTACCGGTGTCCTGAGTGTGGCAAGCGGTTTAACTGTCCGGCCAACCTTGCATCGCATCGCCGATGGCACAAACCGCGCGATCAGGTCGGAAAGAAGGGTGGTGCTGGTAAGGTGGAAACGGTGAGCAGCGATTCGACCGACTCGGACAGTGCGTCGGGCAAGTTCCGGTGCAACCAGTGTGACAAAACGTTCAAACGGCCTGCCTACCTCAAGAAGCATCAGCTAACGCACAACAAGCAGCCAAACAAGCCGGCGAAGACAGCGTCCAAGCGGGCACGAAGTCCAAGTGTTGCGTCCTCACAGGTTCAGTATCGTGGTGAGGACTCGAACCATTCCAACCACTCGAGTCAATCGGTGGAAAGTAGTGTCGTCACGTACACTACCTCGGTAGAAGAGTTGACCGCAAGATCACAACCACCACCACTTACGATGTACACCACGCTAGCCTCCAACGATAGTGGAACGCAGGAGATCGAGATAGTCACGTCCGGCTACTATCAGGACGCATCTGCAGTGACGTTTGTGCAGGAACGTGCTGGATCGGTTGTGTCCTCGTCTGGCCGGGGCAGTGTAGCGCTGGACCACGATGATGAGGATCAGGACGACCAGGAGAGCGACTGTGAGGAACGGACGCTGGTCATCAACGAGGACTATCGCGATAACGAAGACGACGACGACGAGATGGAGCGACAGTACCGTTCGGCGTACTGTGATCGTTTCACCGAGGAGGAAAATCTAGCCGCCGCCGCTCTGGCACGACTCCGCAACGGACCGTCCGTCATCCGGCACACCACCGCACTGGTTGTGTAAGTAAGCAAGTTTAGATCTTAAGTCACGATTCCTTTTCGAATGGTGGAATGTGTTTTTTGTGGGTTTTTGTCACATTCGTACCAAGTAACAGCCTCGAGGAATAGTTAGTATATACCTGCTAGCTACTAGGACTTCGATCGCCCCGTAGTAGCTTTAACATAATACTCTTTAAATACTGTGCAGACACGGAGCAGAGTGATGTTTTACCGCCGGATTGCCCTCATTACTGAGCGAGCATTACGCACGCAAGAATGCAAATTTGTACATTTCTTTAATCGTATCGAACCCGATTCTACAGCGCCATACCAAAGGACTACTGGTTAGGGAACGCGTAGGGAAGGTTCTCGGCCCTACTAACCCTACCGGTAGAGTATCTATTTAGCTAGCCATAAAAACAGTCATAGTTTTAGAGTTTACATTCCAAAGATAACGAGCAATATGCTAGTCGCTAGTTTTATCGAAGCAAAGCTTCACCAACAATACTCTAGTCGTAGTGTTTTAATTTCTCACTCTTTTTTGACGGAAGTTTCGGTGGCGAGTTTCGAGTGTTTCTTCTTATCGCTATTTAACTTTCTCTTTCACGCTTTCTTTCTCACCTATCGTATCATTCTTTCACTTTAATTTCTGTGGATTTCTACACCACATTTAGCAAACAAAAGAAAACAAAATCAGGAACTTCCGTCCTTCGGCCATACTTCTTGTACATTCGAGCTTTGAAGTTTACGAAACTTCAAGGCCACAACCCAAAGATGAGTAAGCATCTAGTCATTCGTGTAAAGTTTAGGATTAGTCGTGTGGTTCTATAGGGTTCTATATTAATGTATCAGCAATCAAGACTCGGCTCATACAACGATAGCTAATCACTTGCCTCTACAGTCATCATTCATTTTCTCATTTCCATCACTACATCACATCATCCATATCCATCTAGTAACCACTTTCACTTTCAATCATTCACTGGACAGCTAGTCGGTTGTTATGAGCACCGAGTAAGACCTGCAAAGATTTCAAACATTCCGCCCTGGGACACACACTCTCTGTCTCAAGCGTTGTACAAAAACAAGGTATGTTCCGACTCTGCGGACATGCAAACAAGCTAGTTTTTAAAACAAAATCCTTTCCACAGCGAAAGGTATTGCATTTGGTATACGATTTTCGGTTTCGATTTTTGTTCTTTGGTTTTTGTTTCATTTCAAGCAAAAGCTTTCGAATGCACCTCGTCCAAAGTGTGGTGCATTTGAAACTGTGCGCTGCAGGTTCGGGAGTGGCTTTTGCAATCGTGCGAATAATCGTGCCATGTTTAGGGTAGCAAAGTCGCCTTTCGGGGGCACTGCTTTTCGAAGCGGTGCGATCACGAAAGGTATCAACTATAGCACAACATGCCAATTGTACAATAATAATGCGCACACTACGTAGAATGTAATCGAGGTGTAAGAATTAGTGCAGGAACTTAGTTTAAGGTGGCGATGCTCTAGTCATGCTGCAAAGTTTTAATTTTCTAGTCTCGTATTAACGCCAAAAAATGTGAAGTTCTAGTCCCCACAGGTTCGTCGACCACACACGGGCTAGTCAAACAGGCCCACTAGTCAGGGTAGGCGCTGGTCTTTTGCTAGTCATATTTATTTATTTAATTATTTATTTCATTGCCAGCTTTCATAAGATCTCAGACCCAGTTTAAACATGTCAGGCTAGTCATTCTTGTGTACATTCTCTAGTCCAGAACACCAAAAATAGTTAGACGATAACCAAAAAGATTTGCTTTAAAACGTTAACTACCAAAGATAGTATTACTTTTGTGTCGGCGTGCACATTTTTTCTAACTATTTATATATTTATTTATTTATGTGAACTTGTAATTTATTCAACCATTTATTTAATCTCCTATTTATTCTCTCTCACATGCACACATGTATATTTATTTCATCAACTTATAATAAGTATTTAAATAATTTATCCTAAATACGGCAAATGGCGGTAAAACATCACGACGATGCACAGAGCATTGCGGTACAGTAACAGCCTAACGAGTGAAGAACGATTAACAATAAGTAAACAAAGCAAACAATCACATCCCAATTTTACAATACCGAGGAGGATCATACAAGGAGAACAATCGCTTAAAATATCTTGTTGTAGCCATGTTGTTAGGAGCTTCTATCATATTTACAGAAAGATACAAAAACATATACAGCGACAGCGGTCAAATCATTTGAATATTGGAACGTGTTACAACGGACACGCAAACGTTCGAGGGTTTCTAAACAAATCAAACTTGTGATATTAGGTACATAAGAACTCTACAAAGAATTCGTAACTCTGCTACCAGCGTACGCACGATTTGCTATTTTGCTTTCGTGCCATTATTTCTCTCATTTTATTTATTAAGATTTTATCCACACCTTTCTACGTTTGTTGCATGTCATCTTCACGTTTTGCTTCTCATCCCTTAATTTTTAAGTAAAAGCTTTTGGTGAAAGCATCTGTAACTGTATTCAACTGCAAGTGTAAGCTTGCGTTTTGGTTTTAAGAAGAAAAAAAAAACATCAGAAATTACAAAGATAAGTATATGTACACTAACTTTTATTTCTGTAACCAGTGCATTATTTTAAGCGGATTTTGAAAATTTATATAAAAAGTGAAAAGAAAGTACAATAAAGCCAACGCAAAAAAATGGGAATACAGTGTTGAGTTTGTTATTTAATCGCACGATACTAAACTTCGGGTAAGTATATTTGCGATGCTGTAGTAAGAACACATATTCCCACTAATTAACCGTCGATTATACCGGATAATTTGAATTCTAAAATGGTCGTCAAGTCTGGTGTCCGTTGGTTTGTCTCACTGTCAGGCGATTTGTTTTGTTTCGTTTGGCGGCGATATGTAAACAAATTGAAGCTTCTGTTGTGAAGAACTGTTGCGGTCCGTAGATAAAACCAATCAAAATCAACTATTTCAATGTGCCTTTCCGTATCTCGTTGTTAAATCTTAAATATAGGACCTCCGATACCATCATCATGCAGGTTTAGAGGCCTATTTGTTGGTTGTTTCATGCAGCAATCGGAAGTAACAAGATCAAAGGAGATCTTCAATGCTGTTCCAAAATGGTGCAAAAACCGGCACCGGAGCTGTTTGTGTGCTGTGCTCTCTACGTAGGGTGTTTGATATATTCTTTCTACAAAAACTACGAACTAAGCAATGGTGAGTGGTAATCGTAGCATTTGAAGCTTAATAACACTACAGCCTATTCACAATTTGTTGCAGAAAACTTGATAAACTACTACAGCCTGGATACCGGTTGGTACATATTTAACTACCGAAGACGGGACGATTTCGATTGGGAATGGGAGCATTACATCGGATTCATTGAGCGACAGGGAATGTATTTCCTGGTGCACGTCGTTGTAATGGAGCTTGCTCGTCGTGTTTGTGCGAAACATATTTCCACCGTTTTAACAATATTCGGACTCGTGCTGATCTACCGCATGTACAACGTGCCAGTATTAATGGTGATCCTAGTGCAAGGTCTATCCTTCTATTTTGGCAATCCAACAAAGTACTATCGACGCACAATATGGGCGAAAACATTCCTCTGGATCGCTCTGATAAACTATTTCAAAGTGTGGTACTTTTACGACAAGCTTAATGTACACCTCAACATCCATAACGATCAACTGCTGGAGCTGAGTCTCATCACCTCTTGGAACGTCATTAAATGCACCAGCTTCTGTCTGGATAAGGCTAGAGAAGCACCGTCCAAGGAACATTACGGTTTGCACGATATGATGGCATATTTACTCTACTTTCCACTGCTCTTGATGGGACCGGCCATTGTGTACAGCCGTTTCAAAACGATTCACAACAATTTCCAACGAGTGATGGAACCACACTCCTTTCCGGATCGTATGTGGACCCTGGCAAAGCGACTGATGATGGCATGGTTTTGGGCTTTGGTCATGCTGGCAGGACAACACTTTCTCTACGTGAATCTCATCCAGCAAGATCTGGCGTTGCTGCAGCACGTAAATCTTTGGGCACTTTATGGGCTGGGCTTTCTGATGGGCCAGTTTTTCTGCATAAAGTACGTCGTGTTTTATGGTGTCGGTATAGCGTTTGGCCGGTTCGACGGTATTGACATGCCTGACAAACCCATATGCATTGCCCGAGTGAACCAGTACTCGGATATGTGGAAGTTTTTCGACCGAAGTTTATACGAGTTCCTGTTCAAGTACATCTACACCGAACTGTGCACGAAAACGTCAGCACTTCCGCGCAAAATTCTTGCCAGTTTGGCCACGTTTGCGTTCATCTACATCTGGCACGGTGTGTTTCTGTTCATTCTCATATGGTCACTGATAAATTGGGTTTGCATTCTGTTCGAGCGGTTGGTCAATCATTGCACACCCGTCGACAGCCGGTGGCGACCGATCATCGGAACGCATGTATTCATTCCTTCAGTGCTGTCCAATTTCTTCTTTTTTGCCTCTGAAAATGTGGGCTACATCTACCTCCAACGAACGTACACCGAGGGAATACGAAACTATGTGGGATTGTACGTGGCTTCCTACTGCTTCTATCAGACCGGGCAGCTGGTCAAGATAATGCAGACGAATCGTGCTATCGAAGAGCGGCGAATGAAATGAAAGTATAGAAAGCATTTATTTATCCTACTTTTTGCCTTCTACCATTATGATATGATATCCGAACTTCGTTTTGATGGGTGGATCCGTGTACTTCGGTGCGTTGGTAGTGGAAATCGGAAGTGCAAAAGCCGCATCCTGGAACGGTCCCACCATCGCACCGCGAATCTGCCAGCCAAGATCACCTCCCTGTCGTGCCTTGTCTTCGCTGTAGTTTGTCGCAACCACATTGAACGCCTGTCCCTCCTTAAGCTTCTCCAGCGCTTCCATTATTTTGCCTTGTTTCTCGCACAGAATGTGTCGCACTTTTACCGCCGATCCTCCTTTTTTCTCTTTAGCTGCTCCTGTAATGTGCAACGAGGAAAATCGGTTAGTGGGTGTGAAAAACGATAGTGGCCACAGACAGCTTACCTTCATCAGCAGCTCCACCGCCACCTTTCTTGCCACCCGAACCACCCTTAGCTGGGGCAGCTTTTCCTCCTCCTTTTGCATCTTTTTTCGGTGGCATTGTGGCGCACGTTGTTTTCAAAACAATCCTCCTGCCGGTGGTACCGAGCGGATGGGATTTTCTAACCCGCCGCCAGCCGGCACGCATGCAAAAATTGCTGATCAAATGGAAATGTCATCATCCATGACCTGTGCGCTAAGCCACGGTGATTAGTTGTTGAAAGCTTTCTCCGGCAAATTAGCATATTTGATGCAATGTATTCCTGTAGTACATGCTCGATGAATTTCTCTGCATAATTTAATGCTGTAGATTCTGAACAGACTCTCTTATTAATTATATTTCGCTCCTAATTTTACATAAATTGTACAGCAATGAACCATACGCTATAACCGCGTACGATGAAGCTGGTTGACGTTTGCTTTCAATTGCTCACGGACTCGCTTCCAAAATAAATAAACACGTCGTGGTTTCTGCCAGCAAACGAATAGATAATGCCGTGTAAAATCTTCTGCTAAGTGAAGAAACCACCCAAGAAAACGTGTGCTGAATGTGATCGTCTACCGGATTACGATATAGTTTGTGTGAGCTAGTGAAAAACAGAGTGCAATCCCAGTATCATGTCTCGTCACCGAAATGTACGGAACGCAGTTTACGACGGTACGTAATAAAGCTGAAAACGCTTCTTTAACATCCTTTCAACCACCGGAGAATACCTTTTGCACACCCGTTACACTAGATTACGACGATGATGATTATCAGTACGGACATTCGGTGGAAGATGAATGCATCTCTCCGACCGATGCGCAGCAATGGATCTACGACCGTGCCAAAGGTCAGCAAAGCATGTCCGAATTTCTTGCCAACAATCGCGACATCGAAGAAGAAGACGACGATGAACTAGCGGCAGAAAATGTACGCGAAGGTGCAGCACACAAGAGGCGCGATTCCGAGGTAAGCGAATGAAGCGTGGTTCAGTTTCGTATCACAACATTACTAATTGCGTTCCTCACAGTGCTTTCAAATGCCGGATTTGAACGATGAAGACCGCGCACGTTTGCTATCGTGTATGGATGAAATCCGTGATATCGTGGGTGAAACGTGCAGTGACCGTCAGATGGTGGAAGCGATCATGAAGCACGATTACGACTGCAGCAAAGCGCTGGACGAGATACTGAACAGTAACAAGACGCCACCCGCGCTTGTCGCGACATCAGGAAGCAAACTAACGGCTGCTGATACGATGGAAAAAGGTGAGATTGAGGTGGCGCCGTCACCAATACACTGACAGAGGAACGTACACAGTACATGTAGGGGGGTGTACATTACACCACATGGCTCATAACGGTTGGGAGAATGCTTGCATGTTGTGAAATTTCAAATTTAACTATAGGCAACAGTGAATTGTGTAATTTTTTGATCATTTTTAAGTAACTATTGTGAACGTAAAATGCACTTGAAATTTGTTATTTTAATAAGAATTTCTGCTCGAATTGTTTAAACAAATTAGCTAGTAATGTTCATCAAAATGATGCGATGATACCAATGTGCCGGTTCGATATATAAACATGCGCCCCGACCTTAATCTGTTTCAATGTGATACCAGCGCGCGAGCGCGTCCAACTACTGTACTAACGGACGTTCATTTTAACGTATCTTTTTTCGGTTTTGTTCCTTCTCTGTTTGGCTGCTGGACTCGACATCGGATGGGCATCACAATTGGATTGCTTACGGAAGGTAAGATCTTAAAGCTTCTCCCAAAACCGTGGACAATACCAAAGCGAACATTGCAATGACATCTCTCGGGTCGGCTCGTTTCGCTTTACCGAAAGTGCAGTTTAGTGCAGCCAGTAGCGGTGGTGGCAATTTGAACGATCTAGTGAAACAACGCATGAAACAGGGCCATTCGTTAGGGAAAGCGTCGCTAAACGACGAACCCACCGTCAATGACGTTGGGGAGAAAGAAAATAACGCCCCTAAGAAAGCTACAACGCTGGCCGAATTTGCCGCTCTTTCGATTGGTGGTCCAAGTTCATCCAACGCGGCCTCTTCAGCCGTTCCGATAAAATCGTTCACAAACCTATCGGACCTAGCGAAACATCATCTGGAAGCGCAAGGAACACCACCTGCCTTCCCGGCCAATCCATCGCCGAGGTTTGCCGTCCCTCAGCTTTTCAAAAAACCATTCCCCTGTGCTTCACCCCCAGCAGCGGCCTTTTCGGGCGGTAGTAATGCACCGCTCAAAACCCAAACCAACCAGCAGTCGCTTGCCGAAGGTGGTTGGATACTGGACTTGAAATCGGCACTCATTAAAAAGAAACCCGAGGCAAAAGATTCTTCCCGTGGGGACAATAGCTCACAAAAAGCTTTATCGAGTCAGACGGATACCATTCATTATGGTTTCATCGATTGCGATATTATGGAAACGGTGAAACCCACGATCGATGAGTTTTGTACGATCGATATCAGTTCGGTGCTGCAGAGCGATCTCTCCCGCTACCGTACCATGACTTCCTCGGCTATGGGAATCGTGCTTGGTGTACGTTACCGGAAGCGCAAGCTGCCGGTACGGGTTTCGCATACCTTTCCCACTTATAACACCGTCGAACGATTTCCGTTCGATATGCCTTCCCCGGACGATATAGTGCTGGAACATATAAAAAAGTATAGACCGTAATATATTCTTCATTCTGACGATGCAAGACTTGATTGGACTCTGATTGATTCCGTCGCAATAGACTATCGATGAATCATTCGATGCGTATTGTATTTAGCGTTTTAACTTACCAATTTTCTTTAGCGTGCTAAGTTTTATCTAATAAACCGACTTTTTATTTGTACATTACAATCCATCTTCGAAAGCATTCATCCATTCGCGTTCGGTAGATTGTTGCGCAATGTTATTCAGTTTCTTCTCTTCCCCATCACCCGTACAACCTACGCATCCTGGTTGATTGTAGGCATCGGTGAACGGTTGCTGGAACGCTCGGGAAAGAAGCTTCAAACTACGATCCACAACGTGCCGATCATTGTCGCAACGCCAACACCGATCGAAGCTCGTCCTGCTGGCGGCGATGTGGCGTCGACTGTTGTAATAACTCCGAATCCATCGGTGGCCAAGAAAACACTCGCCTTTGAAGTGAACAGTCCACGCATGCAATCTCCCTGTGTGTCTGGTCGCAATACGCCCGAAATTACTGACGAAGCTCGGCAGCAGCATCAACAATCACTCAAGGCAACCCCGAAAGAGCCGGTGCGAAATGCGAAGGAATTGTTCAGCAAGGAGCGTGGCACCAGGAAGGATCACATTCATATGGTAGTGATCGGTCATGTGGACGCGGGCAAGAGCACCCTTATGGGCCATCTGCTGTACGATACCGGGAATGTTTCACAGCGCGTCATGCACAAACACGAGCAGGAGAGCAAAAAGCTGGGCAAGCTGAGCTTCATGTATGCCTGGGTGCTGGACGAAACGGGCGAGGAGCGGGAGCGTGGCATCACGATGGACGTCGGAAGTACACGGTTCGAGACCACAACAAAGGAGGTAAGCATGACGGCTCAATGAATTGTCGAGCAATATTGGATGTAACGTTCCGTTTTTCCCCCCCCAGATAACACTGCTAGACGCCCCCGGACATAAGGACTTCATTCCAAACATGATATCGGGCGCAAACCAGGCAGATGTGGCGCTGCTGGTGGTTGACGCTACGCGTGGAGAGTTTGAAACCGGTTTCGAACAAGGTGGACAGACACGGGAGCATGCACTGCTGGTCCGTTCGCTTGGCGTTAGTCAGCTCGGTGTGGTCGTGAACAAGCTGGACACAGTCGGCTGGTCGAAGGAACGCTTCGATGAGATCGTGGGCAAGCTGAAGGTGTTCCTCAAGCAGGCCGGCTTTCGGGATGCCGACGTCACGTACGTTCCCTGCTCAGGACTTACCGGGGAGAATTTGGTCAAAGATCCGTCAGATCTTGGGTTGATACAGTGGTACGATGGGCCGACTCTTTTGAAAGTGATTGGTGAGTGTGGATTGTTTTGGCACTTCTTCCGAATGGTTTAATTAAAACAGCTTGCTTTTTCTCTCTCCAAGATTCCTTCAAAACACCGGAACGCGCGATCGATAAACCGTTCCGCCTGTCGGTGGCAGACATTTTCAAAGGCACGGGTTCCGGCTTTTGTCTCTGCGGCCGTATCGAATCCGGTATGGTGTGCGTGAACGACAAAGTGCTGGTGTGTCCCAGCAAGGAGCAAGCCGTCGTCAAGAACATCACAATCGATGAGCTACCTCAGCAGACGGCATTTGCAGGCGATCAGGTATCGCTAACGCTGGCCAACATTGACATCAACACCATCTCGGTCGGGTACATTCTGTCCGACATTTATCATCCGGTCCCGTTGGCTACCCGGATACTGGCCCGCATCGTTGTGTTTAACATTAAAGTTCCGATAACGCGAGGCTATCCGGTGCTGCTGCACCATCAGTCCCTCATCGAACCGGCCACGATTCGTAAGTTGAAGGCGCAGCTGCACAAGGGTACCGGGGAAGTTATTAAGAAGAATCCTCGCTGCTTGGGCAACAATTCGTGTGCATTGGTTGAGATTGAATTCCAGCGACCGATCGGTATGGAGCGGTACGCTGATTTTAAGGATCTGGGAAGAATTATGCTACGCGTGGAGGGTGTCACAATTGCAGCCGGTTTGGTAACGGAAATCGTTAAGTAAGGACAACGAAAAACTCCTTCCCCCCCCTTCACACTACTTTCGCTTTTAAATGTGCTGTGTTTAATTGTGTGAAGGAATAAAATTACGGTCGAATGGCGAAAGATCGTCATTCGCGAATCGGTACACGCGTGTTGTGAGTGTTTGGGATTCTTTTATTACTATATAGCCTATAAGGAACGTTTGGGTGATTCAAATCACAATAATGATCACTTCGGAACGAAGTTGTAGACGACGATTTCGTAGGTGCCACTCTTGCCGAAGACGGTGTTCAAGATGTCCTTTACCTTGCCCCACTCGAGACCATCGATACCACACCCGATGCGTGGTATGGCCAGCTTTCCTACGCTGTTCGACGCCATGTGCTTTTCCATGGCCTGTAACGATTTGGTGAGATCGTCGTACGTGGGCTTCAAGTTGTACGTTTTCTTGGTAATGAGATAGTACACGAATCGTTGCGGACCATCCGCTAGCATGGCCACTCCTCCAACGCCAACGTTTTGAGCCTTCAGCTCATCAACCTTTCCGTACAGCTGCTTGAACCGGACCGCTATTCCGGCACCCATCTTTAAATCAGCTGCAACGCAGTGCGCCAGCGAGTGGTCCTTGGGAGCGCTGAAGAGGTCACCTTCGATTTCCCGCACACAGTTTGCCATTGCAGAAGAGGATGCGAATGTCCGTTTCGCGGCAAAAGACACTAGCCGGGCGCGGTTGCTGGATACACGAATTGGCAGGGCCGGGACAGAACTTACAGCAATGCGAACAAAGTGACCGAGAGACATGGAGTCTGGCGACTGGAGAAGATTGTCTAGAAAAAGGCAAGCAAAGAACCGGCACGCCAAACACAGCTGCTCTGAAGTGTCATTTACACCATCGTCGCTGGGAATAGCTGTAATCATATTGAATTAAAACGCATATTTGAAATAATAAGAGTTGTTTTATTGGCTTTAATATAATTTGTAAAGTACTTTTTTGGAATTTTCCATTACAAAAACTCGCGACTAAAATTATATTTCAATGGAGTTGAGATTTCTAAAAATTATGACTCTACTAATCCCTGCAATCCCATAGTTTGGTGTTTATTTACCATGTGTCAAAAAATTACGCGCCACCGGGAAGAAAACGCACAATAATCGTTATTCCTGTATTTACACGCTCACTTTGCACCGTGCAAATGCCTTCCGTGAACTTAAAATCGATAGAGTCGTTTAGCTCTGAAGATCCGGTGAGTAAACAGTGATCAGTTTTGTGTTAAGAGACCGAAACTATATAGGCTTATTATTCATTTCAGAATCATCCTGCTTCGAATCTTCTGAAGCCGGGCAACAAGAAATGGAAATGTCGAGAAGCGGGCGAACAGCAAGCCTTCGTTGTGATACGGCTCGAGGAACCGACCCAAATCACCGGCATTGATATAGGAAATGAACACTCGGCGCTGATCGAAGTGCTAGTCGCACGTAGCGGTCCCACCAATCCATCGTTCAGTGAAATTTTACTTGCGACAAAGTTTATGAACCCGGTAGACAGTCGCAATTCCACCGGCACTAATGGGGTGCAGTGTTTTAATTCGTCCGTGCTGATTCCGTCGGTCGCAAGCGAAAAATGGGATTTGGTGAAAATCATCTGCACCCAACCGTTTAATTCCCGCGTCAAGTATGGCCTTACGTTTATCGCTTTTCACACAACCGGTGCGGAGAAAAAGGAGCGGAAAAGTTTAGTGCCGGAAAAGTTCCAGCAACGAATCCGTGAGGAAGCAAACAAACCAATGCCGCCGTCGATTGGGCTTGACTTTGGAAGGTTTAAGCTACGTGAAGAATCACCAGATTCGGATGATGCCGGTTGCTCGAATGTATTTGCGCGCTGGAAGAATAAAAATACAACGAGCTCCACCAGCGCTGGGCCA
>KZ063909.1:13127-32774 GCA_002091835.1 Anopheles maculatus | reverse complement strand
CGTAGGCATAAAGATTGGTTGGCCCTGCATTCCAGGCGACGTTGGGACTGGCGAACCGTTAGATGATGTGCTTGAATTTGAATTCTGCTGTTCGGTGGAGTTAGAAGATGATGGAAGCTCACCAGATGAAGGGACGGGTGTAGGCATAAATGTTGGTTTGTCTTTAATTCCGGGTGACGGTGGCGCTGATGGACCGTTTGATGACGTGCCCGAAGGTGCCATCACACTGACCGGGCTGTTATCGGAAGCGGCAGGTCGAAGAAAATTCGGCGACGGAACACTGACAGGGCTGTTGAATGACGCTGCCGGTATCGATCCGAATGGTACTGTGGAAGGAAAGAAAGCGTCAGTAAGATAGCTCGAATGGCGAAAGGTAATGTGCTTCCACTGTTACCGGACTGGACGGATTGTTTTTGCTTCTTCAGTTTGTAGATGGTACCACCGTACGCCTCTCCGGGAGCAAATCGGTCCATTGCTGTAAAATGGATTGGAAAACAAAAACAGTAAAAAGTTGTCTATCCCAATTCTATCCCCCAACCGTAAACTATCCGACAGAAGAGGATAGCGCAAGAAAATTCCCATACTGCTTATCTTACCGACAGGAGCGTTGTAGTATGGAATGGCGCTGTTGGGACTGGTTGCCGAGTAGCTCGGGTAGACAATGTACTTGGGCGATTTGTAGCCAGCATTTGGGCGTGGAACGTGCACGGGTTTCGTCAAGAAATCGGGATGAATGGAGAATGGAAAGCTCGCACCACTGGCACCGCTGCCAAACGCTCTGCCGGATCTGCCGGAGGAACGGTTCACATGCAAGAAACGAAGAATACGTGTACTATGCTATTTTGTTGTTGTGAATTTGTATGGGGATCTGGTCAATAACCTGCCGAAAGTTATTTCGATAGGCTCAGTAACCTTTGTGAATTATTCAATGATAATTTCAATGAGTTCATAAATTAAAAAGGTTTTACGTTGTTGAACGCCAGCTACGAATTGTTCTATATGTAGAAAAGATAATTAGAAGCTTCGGTCTAAGCCAGTGATGTCAAACCCATTTTGACTATAGCTATTCTAGTCCAAGAATTTATAAAAAAGTTATAAATTTTTGTTTTATTCATTTGGAACGACCTCGGCGTACTGCTAGAAATGTATTTTCCTAAATTTCTGAAGTTAAATTAAATTTAAAAGTGGCAATAATAATTTTCTAATACATATCTGCACGTGTAATTACGTGATATAACTCTTCATGGTAAAGTGGTAAGGTGCACTGTATGCATACAATTTAATTACCCACAATGCAGTTTAAAAACTATGAACGCAATCAACGACCAAAATTAGAAAATGCCTACAAGAAAGTTCCCGATAGTCGATTATCTCGTTTGTTGGTGGAATTGAAAGGACTCGAAGAGCACCATCCAGCCACACTTTTGTCTTTTCTTCATCGACTAAAAACCACCAATGGTTGGTGCCTAGCAGATGAGTCGAATAGCCTTCTTCTGATTTGCAACTCGTCAATCCAGATGTTGGCATACTGTTCTGCTGCGTAACAGAAGCTTACTACATTTGTAAAGCATGTTAAATGTTTCTCTTCGCTTTTAGCATCCCTTCAATTTTTCCAC
Source organism: Anopheles maculatus (assembly GCA_002091835.1). Lineage (NCBI taxonomy): Eukaryota > Metazoa > Arthropoda > Insecta > Diptera > Culicidae > Anopheles > Anopheles maculatus. The sequence continues at coordinate 31,158 of KZ063909.1, read as the reverse complement.
TCAAATCACAATTTTGTACTGCTACTGACTAGCGTCGCAGACAAACAGAAAAAAACTCATTTTACCTACAGTTTATAATTAATAGTTTAATGTTGATTTTTTGAGAATTACATATTGTCCATTGATCAATAAACATTCCCTCCCTGAAGCGTACGGTGAGTATGTCTAGCGCCCAATAGTTGTCCTTTCCGGCAGATACCATAAATAAGTTAAAGATATTTTTCTCTAAAATCCTCTATCTGTTCCATCATGAACGTTGCCATCATGGTTGCCTTTTGTTGCGTTTCCTTGTCACTTAGATCACGTATGCTACTGAACGATCGTGTATTGCCGACCCATTGGTTCGGTAGGTTTACCTGAAAGAACGAGAAACAGGACAATGCAGATGCACAGCAAAAGCTTAAAGTATTGAGCAATGCTTAAATGTATGTACCTTATGTCGAGCGATGGACCGTATGATCAGGATGGCAACGTATACCGTAAAGTACAGCGTGAAGTACAGTGGCACATACCAAAGCGTGCGACTGAGGTAGTAGTAGCTGTAATTTTTCAACCTAGGTGTTTCCGGCGCTGGTGGTGGCGGTGGTGGTGGAGGTGTCGTTGTTGGTTCATCGTGATGGTGGTGGTAGTGGTCGTGATCGTGGTCGAAAATAACATCCGGATAGGGATCGTGGTCGAACCCGGGGAAATAGGGAAAATCATGTTGGAGATCATGCGAATGATCGTGATGGTGATGGTGATGGTCGTAATCTGCATCCATGCCAGAAGGTCCTGACGGTGGGCTATCCATCGAGGAAGGAGGACCCATCGCTTGCATCATCGCCATTGACATGGGAGGCATTTTATTAGGCATCGGTGCAGGCATTGGCGGTCCATTATCTAGAGTGTGCGGCACAAACACGTTTATCAGTGTTGGTGTTTTAACGAATTTTCTCCTGCAAGCCATAATACTCACCAGAATAGCTCGGAGGCAAATACTGTGGTTTGCCCGGACCAACCGATATGGTTCCGACGGCATCGTCACCTGGAATGCCGGAAGCAGGAGGAAGATAGCTGGTCACAGCGTTGTTCTGTCTTGGGGGATTGTTCGGGGGAGGCAAGTACTGCGATTGTTCATTCGGGGGAAATTTAAACAAATCCGCCGGTGGAATGTATGCATTAATGGGAGGTGATGGCTTGGGAGGACGCGAGTTGGCAGGGGAGTGTGGATTGCCAGAAGGAGGCGGGAGGTAGCTAGTGTCGGTTGCTTTCGGTGGATCTTTCTCTACAGGAGGAAGATAATCGGAGTGTATATTGGGTGGAAATCGGAAAGTATCTCCAGCCATTTGTGAATGATCGTTTGGTGGCAAGTAACCCGTTTGCACAGGTTTCATATTGGCTGGTTCGTGTGGATCACCAGACGGTGGTGGAATATAGCTAGTAGCCGAGTGTATTGGCTGGTTCTTGCCATCCGGTTGCATATAGTTAGCCATCGTGTTGGGAGGAAATCTGTGAAGATCGTTCGGTTCTAGCGAAGTGGTCGGATATTGAACCCATTCGTTGTTATTGACCGGTTTCAAATTGGATGGTGAACTAGGATCGCCTGAAGGTGGCGCCCCGTAGCTCGTACCAGTGTGCTCTGACGAGTCCTTGCCAGCCGGCGGCAGATAATCGGAGTTTACATTGGGTGGAAATTTAAACAGCGCGGCTGAACCTTTGTAATCCATCTGCTTCGAGTCCGTGTTCATAACGTACCCGGTGATATCACCCGAGGGTGGCGGCAAATAGCTAGTCACTGGATTTTTCGACCGCTCTGAAGGAGGCGGCAGGTAGCTTGCATTGGTGTTGGGTGGAAATTGAAACAGATCACTTGGAGGCTTGTAAACAACTGAACTGGCAGAGGTTCCGTCAGATGTGTTCTTTGTGGGACGTTTCATATCCGTGTGTGCGGGAGGCAAATAACCAGTGTGGGAATTGGGTGGGAATAGGATAATTTCGGAGGAGTCTGCCAATGAATTTGAATTTGGCGGTTCGGTGGAATCAATTAGCGAATAAATATCGTCAGGAACGGGCGTAGGCATAAAGATTGGTTGGCCCTGCATTCCAGGCGACGTTGGGACTGGCGAACCGTTAGACGATGTGCTTGAATTTGAATTCTGCTGTACGGTGGAGTTAGAAGATGATGGAAGCTCACCAGATGAAGGGACGGGTGTAGGCATAAATGTTGGTTTGTCTTTAATTCCGGGTGACGGTGGCGCTGATGGACCGTTTGATGACGTGCCCGAAGGTGCCATCACACTGACCGGGCTGTTATCGGAAGCGGCAGGGCGGAGGAAATTCGGCGACGGAACACTGGCAGGGCTCACACTGACCGGGCTGTTATCGGAAGCGGCAGGTCGAAGAAAATTCGGCGACGGAACACTGACAGGGCTGTTGAATGACGCTGCCGGTATCGATCCGAATGGTACTGTGGAAGGAAAGAAAGCGTCAGTAAGATAGCTCGAATGGCGAAAGGTAATGTGCTTCCACTGTTACCGGACTGGACGGATTGTTTTTGCTTCTTCAGTTTGTAGATAGTACCACCGTACGCCTCTCCGGGAGCAAATCGGTCCATTGCTGTAAAATGGATTGGAAAACAAAAACAGTAAAAAGTTGTCTATCCCAATTCTATCCCCCAACCGTAAACTATCCGACAGAAGAGGATAGCGCAAGAAAATTCCCATACTGCTTATCTTACCGACAGGAGCGTTGTAGTATGGAATGGCGCTGTTGGGACTGGTTGCCGAGTAGCTCGGGTAGACAATGTACTTGGGCGATTTGTAGCCAGCATTTGGGCGTGGAACGTGCACGGGTTTCGTCAAGAAATCGGGATGAATGGAGAATGGAAAGCTCGCACCACTGGCACCGCTGCCAAACGCTCTGCCGGATCTGCCGGAGGAACGGTTCACATGCAAGAAACGAAGAATACGTGTATTCAAATAAGTATCAGAATCATTCTATAGAAAATGGTAGAATTTTTGGGGGTTATCTTACGATTCACTAGCTTCCTGCTGCTGCTGCTGCTGCTGCTGCTGCTGCTGTGTTTCACTAGCGATTTTGTACTGCTGTGTGGCATTATGTAGCTGTGTTTCCGATTGGGCGGGATTGCTTGAGTATGAATTGTAAACGATCGTTTTCGGTTCACTACGACCGAACAGCTGTACAAACAACACTAAAACCACCGAGCGTCTAATGTAACCCATGGTGTACGGCATCGAATGTCCTGTCTGCCGGAACGGAAGTTGGCCAGCTGTTTGCAATTTTCACTATTCCTTTAAACACAGCACTTTAGATCTAGCCTCTCTGGTTGGTGTCCCGGAACTATAGTCTTTGCTGAATGTCTGTTATAGCGACAGCGATGCACCGTCCAGTTCTATTCACTCATTACATCCACCGTAACAAGGAACGTCTTATCGCGAAGTCATCTTCAGATGAAGTGAACATGAAGCGACCGGTGTAAACACAGTAATCGCTCCTGCACCGATCGAGGTTCGAATTATTCGTGAGCTTTCCCTGGACATCCCTCCGCCGTGTCCGCTGGCCGGTGGCCGAAGGAAACGTGACAAATATTTTCTGGCTCGCTGAATGTGGGCCATATCGCGCAGGATAGATTTTCTTCGCCGGCGCTCGGATGTGGGATGACCCCGATTTTGAAGGTGAGAGGCGCTAATCGATGTAAAGTAGCTACGTTCTTCTTCTAGGCCCGATGTGGTCGCAACAGGCAGGTGTGCATGCTCCAGTTCTTGTACTGTAGCCCACGACACAGTGGTGGTGCTTCCGTTAGCAAAAAAGGGTTGGTGGTGGCGGCAGATGAAACCAATAGAAAGTTTGGCCAGCAGCGTAGTGATAGCGTGGTCAGACGAACGTTTTCCGTCTCATCGGTGTTGAGGATGGCTCTGACCCATATGGGTTTCGTCGGCATAAGCGAAAGTGCACCATTTCTTACGCGACCCAATAACGGGCCACGGCACTGATGCGTTGGATGTCAATCACGAGCATGATTTGGTTGGAAATGAAGCGCGTAGTTTAGCTAGAAACTTATCACCAACGATGCCAATCATGTAGGCAAACATGTGCGTGAAACGATTCTAGCTTGAGATGAAGTTGTAGGCATTTGAATGAAAGTGTATAAGGAAACCATTTAATGGGAATATTTGTAAGATACATTGTAATCCTTATGTTGGCTCTACTGTAGACAATAGTTGTAGGTGTACTTGTTAAATGGTGGTTTTTAGTGAAGAAGCACGAGGTTTTAAATTAGATTTTTTTAGAACAACCAGTATCGGATCCGAGACTGACACTCTGGCCTCGTGTCATGAATAAGCCACGCAAGCCATTATATGGCAGGCAACACCTAGCAGGTCATAAGATAAGAAGTAGATTATAATTCTTTATCAACTGGAAGGTGAAGGATCATTTGTCCAGCAGGATCACGCCAGCAATTGTATTAATATTGTTTTTTTGTGGTATGCTTTTCTAATTTTTACCATTGTATCAGATTTTCTACCCAGAACCTAAAACTTGTATGGTGTTCAAAGTAATATTCGCTGTTGTACAGGACGCTTCCAATATTTGTGTTTACTGAACGAATTGACAAGGTTCTGAACCCGTAAACAAGTTTCGTGGGGTTTATTGATTCCAACTTACTAGAACTAATAATGCTCGCATACGGCTTTGAGACAGGGACTATGTCCAAAAGAGGTGAAATCTTTTTAGCCGTGTTCTAAATGATCCAGCCCTTACATATGATAGAGTGGATGCGTCCACAACAAAGTCCGCGATATTCGATTGACAGACGACGACTATAGACGGTGAGTGGTATCGAGCACATTTTAAATAAGTAAGCAAATTCAGCAAGTAATTGGAACCCCATTTTTATCATACTTTTCAAATAACTTATTTTATTCTCAAACGTATTCTAAGAGCTGCATAAAAAGAAACATTCCTATTAAGTAGAATAATAGAGTTCGATCATGGAACATTTGGTATGAAACAAATTGATCGTATATCAAATCAGTTGAAAAATAAATTGGAATATGTATGAACCTTTTTGATTTAAATAAAGCAAACGATTAATAGTTATCGTTTCGGTCATCTTCATCGCGCTCGGTCGGACGCAAACGCATACGCGCTGTAATGTGCCAAAAGGAAATCAACAAACTATCGACAGCAAGATTGATCTTTTGCGTTATTGCCTGTCGGCAAGCGGTGATCCCCATAGATGGCTTTCGTGGAAAACGACAACCGTAGCGTACCGTAACGTGCGTTCGAAATGAAAATTATATCAATCAATGATTTCTGTTTTTACATACCCATTCGTGTCATTCGGTGTATTTGCACAGATTTGTTTGTCCAGTGTCCTTTCGCCCGGTGACCATCGGTTCGCTCTGTGAGATGCGAGATGAAAGTGATTTTTTTTTGTTCGTTTCATTTTTCAACTTTTCAGCCCCATGTCGAACTGTCCACAGGGATGTGTGTCACACCGTAGCGTGTGATGTGTGTGTGTGTATGTGTGCTTCGCATCGATGACGGATGCCGTTGTAGGCGGGTACAGTTTCGTGCGGTTTAGGAAATGGGTGAAAATGAATCTGTGCATGTGTTGGCGTTTCCGGAAAATTGCACATTTTTTGTTGTTGCGTATTTTAGTATTCCATGAAGAACCGCAAATTAGTGGCCAATGGTTTCGCTGTACAGTTGAAAGGTGTATCCCAAAATGATGGACGGCGGTCTCATTTATGGTTCGCTCATAGCTGTGTTGATGCGTGGCTAACGTGACTCCAATCAGTGTGCGGAACAGTTTAATCAATGTAGAATTTGAGAATGTGCATGCCACACAATAAGTACCGTGTTTAATGAATGCAAGGCTATCTGCCCACAAATCGTACCCGTGCTGGTGTTGGGCACGTACGGCAAGGTGCCAAAATTTGACAGCAACATGAATATATCGGTCAAGTTAGTTTTAGTAATGTTAGTATGTTTTTCTTACGCTACGCTTCGGCACCCTCCTGTTCTAGTGCACACAGCACACGAACGTGATATTGGGCTGGCCGCGTGATTACACCGCTTCCGGCAAAGCGTTAGAATCGAAGGGCTTGATTTATGCCGAATTCTTGGCCGCACACAACCAGACGGACAAGGGACGTCAGGCGTACAATCGGATTAACAAATATTACGTGCTTTCCATCATTGATGATGCGTGATTTTACTGCCGACAAAACGTGACCCTGGGCGTGTTGATTTGGGCTCGAAAATTATCGTCCTTTGGGCTAGTAGTAGTGGTAATCGTGTGCTAGCATAGTGCAGTATAGATTTTCGTAATGAGAATTCAGCATCGTGTAATAGAAAATATAAGACTTTAAAGATGTAGCCTAAATTCAATACACAAAATTGCTAATTTACTTGAAATCCTTGAGGCATTATACATTTTGTTATTTCTTTTATACCAATCCAACAGATACATTTAACTTAAATAACTTCATGTCTTCTGTTAGAATGCAACATATTGTAAAATGTTTCAAAATCATTAAACTCTTAAAGGTTTTTTCGCCCGGCTGGCCGACGTCCATCTAGAATACCTGTGCGAAAGCATTTCAATTGATAGAAGATCCGGTCGGCGGAATAGAAATCAGTTTACGCCGGAAGCTGACACGTTTGGCACATCTGTTAGATTGCTTCATCGCCATCGCCACCCAACCAAATCCGACCAATGTCCCTGGCCAACGCCCGGGAACAGCGTTGCAGCCGCACGGATGTTTGAGTGGTTTAGTTGATGGGAGTCCATTCCGGCCGGTCTATCGGTCTGTCCGGCCGCACTGTCCGGACTGAACCGATGCCGGCGAGGAAAACGAAGCTCAAGAAAAACATGTTTCATTTTCCCTCCGATGACCAAATCGATTTACGAATCGTTTCGTGAAAATTGAAGAATCTTTCGTAATTGAACATCCGGACCGAGACCAGGGTCGTCATTCTCTCTCTCTCTCTCTTTCGCTCCCTTGGCTTGTTTTTGATTGGATGGTTTTTTATGCAAGGCTTAGGACAAAGAGGGGTAGAAGGCAGGACGACAAATGCGAAATGACTGGGTTCGATCTGGGAGTAAAATAATGTATGCATCGCCGTTGGTTGATAGACACGGCTCACCTGGTACATTTCCTGGGCCAACAACCAGTTCCCTTAGTAATGGGTTTGCCGATTGAAGATTGAAGGGTTTCGGGGCCTCAAAATAACCGTTCTAGGCTTACGATTCAGCATCAATTCGCCAATCGTTCGGTTGCTGCCCGTACGCCATGTTAGCCTCGATCGTTTACAGTGCCATCGAACGAATGTCGGGCGAGAGGAAAAAAAGTGGCGCCGGGAAACAGGCTTGGAGGCGGCAAATTATTTTATTAGCTCAGCGATGTTCATCAATCTAACGGCAAGGATTGATACAAATTGCGAGATTGTCTGGGCGCGTACCAAAAACTTCCCTTAGTTTAGTATGAACGTATGTGTAAGTAGCATCCAGGGCGGGTAGCATCGAAAGACAAGGAATAATAAACGAGCGGATATCAAACCCACGCTGACTGAAGGGCAGGAAATTGCACAAGGCTCTGTCTAGACTGGAGACGATGGGAGATAAATTAAGTTATCAAGGAATGTCTAGCTGTGTTGTGATTGAGCGCGTCCTTCAAACCCGGTTAGGTGAGTTAATTTTTATCCACTAGCGTACTTCTCAACTGTGCAATTTAGTAAATTAGTTTTATCGCGCTAAAAATACCTCTATAATCTAAGAACCATTTCCTAACGAAAGAGAAAAAATGTGGAAAATTGTACATCGAAGTGTAGACAGAAAAAAAACAACACCGAATCGAGCAAACTTTCACGGTGCATCAGCGCCTGAATGAAAGCCATGGACTGTGACTGCCGAAAGAGGAACAAACCTTGCTAACGTGTAACAAGTGACCACCATTAAACTAGGTTAGCCGTTGCTCGTCGCGTCTTGACAAAAAGGGGGCCACAAATGATGCTGCGGTTCGCAGGTGCTAATTAGAACAGTATATTCTTGGTCTCTTTTTGTTGGTCTGTAAATTGTTTCTCCGAATGCAGGACGATAACTTTGCGGTGAGAGGCTATCCGATGGTGTAGTTACAATCAGACACTTCCCGGCGCAGAACGTTCGGTTCGGTGTGGTGTAGTTTGGCAAGATTAGATTGAAAACTTTTGATAGTGGCGCAGTATGTGTTGTGTAACGTAGGCACGCTCTTTCAATCTAGATACTATCAATAATCACAGTTTTACTCTTGCTACAAGTAACAGCTAGTACATTATGTAAAGTTTATACAACAGTTGTGTATATTGGACCAGTTGCCGATAAACTAAGATGCACCATTCGATAGTTGTGTGCTGAAACAAGCAATCAAAAGCTTTACAATTCTCTGCGAAGCAAGTGACACTTTAAAAAGTGCTACTGGATCTAAATTATTGACGGCGGAAGAAAGCAATCGACAACAAATCCCGGGAAATTTGAGTGCAGAAACTGTAAGACACTCCGCAAAACCGCACAAACTACTAGCCCTCCCGACAAAGGCCCAAGAATCCTTGAGAACACACTTTAAGCACGGTGTCGAATAAATCCGGCTAGGGAAAAGTTGTATCCCTTCTACTCGCACCTTGCTAGTGCCAGTTCCCGTCCCGTGCACTGGGGAAAAGTGTGTATTGAAATCTGCATCGGATCAGGGGGCGAACCGGCGAACAGATTAAACATAATGATGGCCAGAAGAAGTCCTGCCGGACCGGGCTCAATGATGCAGCTGCTGCTCGTCCGGTTCCTGTTGATGGCCGTCCTTTTACTGGCGATGCACGATGCGGAAGTGGCAGCCGGAAGCGTCCGTACGATGGCGAGACAAACGACAGCAGCCAGTGTAGTGGAAGATGACGATAGCAGCAGCAGTGCAGTATCGGACGAGCTGCTCGAAGACGAAAGTTTCGAGCAAGACACAGCCGGTGGTGAAAAACAGAGCTGGCCGGAAAGTGAATCGACAACGGTGCAAAGCGAGGCGGACGCGGATGCAATGAACAGCGTCGTCACGGGGACAACGTTGGGATATAGTGCGGTGGCCACCACGCCAAAGATAGTGCGGCCCGTAAAGCAGCTAAGCCGGTAAGTAATGAGTCCGCTAGCAAATGGCATTACGGCTGTTCGCTTGAGTGCCGGATTCGTGTGTCGATAATTTGAGATTGTTCTAAAAATCAACAACTGGCACAAGTGTACGGAGAAGGTAGTATGATTTTATTAGACCATGTCATTACACTTTTTTGTGCAATGCTAATTTCAGCTCCTCTAAAGTTTATGTATAAACAGTTGTGTATGTGAAATGATTTTAATTTGGTGACTTGTACGATAAAACATGTGAGGTCTCACATACAGGCAATGTTCGTGCACGAAACGGCGAACAAAGTTTGTAAATTTGTTTCACTTTCCAAAGCGGAGAGTTGCCCGCTATCCGTCGGTCACAATGCTGCAAACACGACACCGACACCTAGCATGTTGGTGTTTGAGTTTTTGGGTTTGCAAACCAGCAACGATCATGCACTCAAATCACACCAATCCGTTAAACTCCATCTCGAACGGGGAAAAGTTGTTCCCCGGTTTCTGTCTCCGGGATAGAGAGAGAGCAGACACGAAAAAAAAAACAACAAAGCGACAAAAATCCACAAAGCCAGGCAATCGTTAAAATGAGTTTCTACCCTTACACTCGCCAGATGGCGAATCATCGGCGAATAACTACGATATGGATGCAAAACTGCATTAGGCACACAAAAACGGTGCCGGTGTGTGTGTGGTGTACGGCCGGAGGTGGGTAACACGGGTGAAAGGAATTGCATATGGAATGTGTGTTGCTATCTCTCAAATAAAGTTGCCTAATTACTGCGGAAACTATTCATCAACTCCCTTTTCGGTACGGGCGGGTGTTAATGAACTTCGGGTGTCGCGGGCTCGCATAGTTCTGGTCGACAAATGTTAGTTTTGGAGCGTATAATCAGTTTCGTTCGGATGTTCGGAACCACAGCATACACAAGTCCGCGTGTTCATCACGCTCAGTCGTATCAGTTCGCCCACTCTGTGTGTATATGCGGAAGGTGTTGAATGGGAAGTTTTATTAATTTCGCTCGGACCAGAGCAGTGCAAAGTACACACCGGTGCAGTTATTTGCACAATTATGCATTTCGCTAGTTTATCTGGTGTATGAAAGTATTTACACACATGTACAACACGGTTTAAATGATTGGAGTGAAAATTAAATATGAAAATGTGTTCCGCTGAAAAAGGAGTCTCTATCGGCATGCGATGATCGATGCACGATCGGTTTTAATACATCACTTCGCTTTCGAGGAGAGATTATCTCGCGCTAGGCTATGTAGAATATACTATTCTAAGGAAGTATTAGCAGCATGAGTTCTGGCACGGACGCTGTTCAGAAATAATCCTCTCTATATTACACCACTATATTGAAATAACTGTCCCAGCTAGCAGGTGAGCTACTCTTTCATTACAGATGTCTTTTTCCATCGGGTTTTAGTTTTTTTTTTCGAACATATTACTTTTCCTGATGGGTACTAACCTTCCGTGTAATCTTTAGGCGCTTTCGGAGAGCTATAATGATTCACAAAAAGAAACTGTAGCTGGATTAAAAATGAAGCGAAATATGAGAGAAAAAAAATCGTGTGTGATTGCTTTAAATGTATTAAACTGACACAAATACACATTGTATGCATGTTTACTACGTGCGTGTTTTGTCCCACTAAACCACCGGATGATCCTTCTCATTTGGTGAACTCATTTGGTGGACAAAGACGAAAAAAAAAAACAGAAATCATTCCATCAAATGGAAACCATTCTCTCCGCTCCTGCACTAAACACATCTAAAAACATACCGGTTTCGCGGTTTGAGCAATTGAGGAACCTTTACGGATTGGGAGCAAGCTTTCCCTTAATGCTTGTTGCATGTCACTGACCATAAAATTGCACAGGAAAAAGTCCAATTAATGACCGACTAATGCATATCCGTTCTTCGGGATGTTCCATTTGCTTGTTTGTACCTTGGGATTCGACTTCGCCAGCTAATGTGTCCATCGTAGGACGCAAGTTTCTTCGCTGAAAGCGAGGAACCACACACCACTGAAGCACAACAAACGTAACATGTTGACCCCTGTTAACAATCGATCACGGGTTTTGCTGCCACGGGTGTAAAAAGTGTACAAAACTGTGCTTAACGTAATTACAGTACTTGCCGAGCCATTCAGGCCGGGTGGGCCTCGGAGTCGCACCTGTATGATGATGATGCTCCTCACCCGAAAACCCGTGTGGTGTGGTCCAAACACGTGGCCACCCTTTGTTTTAGCTCCTAGCACAGAAATCAACTACGCCAATCAAGCAGTTGTTCGCGTTGGGGATTGCGGGAAAAATCAAATCGGGTTCGGCGGTGGGATTTATTGTAGTAACATACCAATTTGCCATTTAGTAGATTGTAGTCTGGTCGATTTTTTGCGTGTGGAATGTGTTTGCACCAGAAGTATCCGAAGAGTTGGCGTTAGTGCTGGCCTCTGAATTATTTCACCCTGCATAATTTTCAGCGGATATTCAATTGCACGTGTCCTCGTGTGTTCTGGGCCAGCCCTGCGCCAGCGACAGTACAGCACGGCGGGGGTAGCCCCACGGCTTATTCAAAGTCCTTGACGGGTTTAATTTGTGGCAGGGAAAACTTACCCACCAGCATGCGTCGGCTAGTGTGCCCCATGATACCGGGGTTGAGATTTAAATTAAACCGCTTAATTTGACAATTACAATCGCTGGCCGGCGGGTGGTAGCCAGTGTCCAATGTCCGGACCGGAATCCCATCCCGAGTCCCGGCATGTTCCGGGGGTGTAAAAGTTTCGCAAAAAGATCTATTCACCCGTAGCATAATTTGCACGCACGATCGGTCAAACCAATCGCGCTGGTAGGCTGTATTTAATCCTTTTTCTCCATGCCCACTGTTTGCCTTTAGCCCAACCAGCACGTCGGCCACTTTTTCCTGCAACAAAACCGAGAGCAAGGGTGTGCAACAGCAATCGGAGGGCGAGAGAAAAAAAAATCGTTGGGTCGCAACTGCTCCGTGCGAGCTTTTAATTTTAATTATGCCGTACATTCATTTATTACAGCGTTCAAAAGAATTGAGTGCTCACGTGCTGTTTGGGGCGTGCAGTTTGGGGTACGGCAAAGAGCACAGCATCAGGCACGGTACCGGATAACTTTGAAACATATCAACGGGGAAGGGACGCGAAAAAAAAAAACGCGACCTGTGATGGATAGGGTGACGAAATGCAGCATCCGGAGGTTGTGGGCATTGGGTGGTCAGGAATTAATTTTTATCTGATAGCAATTGAAAATTGATATTCAATCGTTGTCTTCATGTGTTGGTCCCGTTCCCTTGCAGTCGCGGGATGCGCTCCCACGGAAATGCACCCAAAAGCCAAATCGATTGTACAAATAATATATGAAAGAACGGGTCATAGTTCATTAATTCAAAATTGTGTCCGAAATTTGTGCGGCGAGGGTGAAAAAAACTGGCATCCAATCGAGTGCACTCGATTGCTTTCATCAATCGAAAAGAAAACAAACAGAGGGACAGTTTCGTGCGCAAATAGTGTAGCACTTTATGGTACGCGATGGAACCGAAGGGACCCCGATGGATAAATCAATCATCCGCTAAGCTTGGTGATCGGGTTGATTGTAAGTCGGTGCTTTAGGTCGTTTGTGTTGGAGGGTGAGTTCGAGAACTACACGCTAAAAACTGAGAGTTCTGAGTGCATTTTGTCTCACTATGAGGCTCTGTATATGTACTCTCACAAAATATTTAAGTAACTCTGCCAGTCAAGTTTTGCGTACTGCTGTAATTCGTAGCTCTCAGAGCGTATGGAACTGTCTGTAGGTCACATCTGTTAGTGACTCACACATGTTAGTGAGCTGCCGCCATCTCTTATTTTAAAATAGCTGCGTGACCTCCTCATTCCTGCGAATCCTCATTCCTGCAATACTTAAATCTGTTTTAGAACAGCTAGATCAGATTGCCTACATTTGGGCGCAAACACTATACATTAAAGTCAACTTAACTTTTCAGTTTCTTTATCTTAAAAAAAAAATCTGAGTAACAACGAACTCCTTGTTTCATATCTTCAGCAGCGTACTGTAACCTCTGCGCACTGTGCCAGCAAAAATATTGTTAAGATACATCGGCTGGAGGACACAAAATAATTAATCCATTTGCTTAATGCTGTCTGATCTGGGCCGGTATAGATGAAACAATTTCGGGTCGGCCTGCCGGTACCATTGTTGCCCACTTCACCCGCAACACTGTTCTCATGTCGGCGAAGCGAGCGATATGTGATATGGTTCATAGTTTTGTGTTGCTTTTTGCTGTCCGTGGCCGTTGTTTGAATTTTTCATACACGAATTCATACACGCGAACTGTGGGCGCCCTTTTTTCGACCCAAGGCCAGATAAATATAAATTGAATATCATTTGAATGCATTCATCTCATATATGGGTCGTAATTTCATTCCGTGCCGGTTGCTGTTGCCAGTAAAAGGTTCTGTGCAGGCGAACGGGCAAAAATGCATCCTGTTTCCACTGAAATGGAACCGGCAGTGGTAATGGTTAACAGTTAAAATCAACCGTACAGGTACGCGGGCAAGGGTACTCGTTGGTCAACGGGTGTTCCCGTACTTGGGTGCCGAAGCGCGTCGTAAATAAACAGGTGAAATATTTATTGAATATTCAACGAATCACACACGACCCTTGGATGCAGTGACAACCGACGCATCTGGTTATTGATCCATCCCGATTCCGTGTGTGGATGGTTCCTCAGTTGCGCCTCAATGGCGGCCGTCCTGTAATGAAACGATGACGAAAAATTGAACATGATGTGTGCAACGAACACAGCCCTTCCATTCGTGGAACAGCACCGTCCAGAAATGTTCTTTTTTTAAAACCCCCACTACCAACCGTGTACCATTTCGCTGGCGGAAAGAGATATGCAGGACGCATGCAAGATATTAATTATCATTTTGGTTTTCCAATTTGCTACTGTAACTGTAATCACGAACCTTTTTGCTCGGCGGGACAAAAAAGAGCACTAAAAAGCTGCTAGAGAATCGACCAACGACGATCGAACCGGTCGCAGAACCGGCGGGTTTTGCAATCTAGCCGTGCATAATTCATTCAGCCATTGAAACTGACATGCACATATCGACGACAAAAATGCACTAATTCAAAAAGCACCCGTGTTGCGTCAATGCCGGTCTCGTCACTCGCACCCTAAATAAACATGCGCTAAACTCATAAAGCCAAATACACTACGGGCCCGGGTTTCAAACATAAAGTGTAATCATAATCACGCTTTTGATGAAATTAGTGTAGGTCCTGTTTTGCGGGAACGCCTGCAAGGGGGGGCCTTGCTCGGTGCCGGATGGATTGGACTTTCGGGAAAGTTTAGTCAAATTAATTACTTTTATAGTGTTATTTAGGGACGGGAGTGTGTGTGTGTGTGCGTGCGGGCGCGTTTGCTTCAAATTGCATCCGTGTGCCTTCATGCAAAGCATTGCAGATTATCCAGTCGATTTAATTTGCGTGAGGCTTAGCCGGGTTTTTGAAAGCGCAGAAAAGCGTACCGTGGAAGTTTCGGGCAATATCAAACGATATCCTGGTGTAGTGGTGTGGATTATTACTCACGTAAGAATGTTGCACCATGTGTGGGTAGGCCGGGGTTCTGTTTTTCTTACTATCTTACGCTAGAATGTTTCCGTAATTGGTAAGGACTGCTACGAATTCATTTGTTTCAATTTAGTCTCCGCTGTGGCGAGCACCATTTGAGGGCGGGTTGTGTAGGTCTGATAATAAGATAATCCCAGGAAAGGAGAAACTGGAGACCGAAAAATCGATCGAACGATTCTGCTGTTAGTGTGGAATCTCAATTTTTTTTGTGTGTGCTTCCCTTTGCTTGTTGCTTATCACACGGTTCTGTATTTTCGGGCGGCACGTACCATTGCCCAAGACCCGGCACACATTCCGACGCAACATTATCAATTAACATAACCACAACATGCACTACGCATCGTACATGTGTTCGGTGAAATGGAAAAACCTAGCACGGCCCACCACGGACAGTGCCTGCCACCCGATTGCCCCACAAAAGCGGGAACCGTTGGGCACCGACCGGGTGTGATCCTTTGAACTCAAATCAGGATCATAATCTAGACCGTTAGTCTCACCCCATAAAATGATGATTTTCCGCCGGGGACTGGCACGACTGGCGGACGGGCGAACGAGGTGATACGCCCGGTTAGTGTGAGTACGCGGTGTATGTTATGTCCATCCTAATGTCCCAATCCCCATTTGGTATTCGGTTTCGGTTCGGTTGGAAAACAAGGGAGAGGTTTTTCTTTCATTAGCCTCATTAACTCCTGCGCCGGACGAAACGTACGTAGCTGGGGCAAACATTTTCCGCAGAACCGCAGTGAACCATAATGAGCTTCATTACGACCCCGGAAGTACCTTCAGGAGATTTAGTCCTCGTACGCCGGACCGCTCCCGTGTCCACACACACACACACACACATCTCTTTCTATCTCTCGCAAGAAGCAGCAAATGTGGCACTTGGGAATGGCGGTTTTGTTACGGGTCATTGCCATCGCGGTCGGCACTCTTCGTGTGTACATTCATTATTTCTAATAAAACAATTTGAGAAACTGAATTAAATTTTATTTATTGTTATTATCGTTTAATTCTGTTTGCGCTTTATCTTTATCTGCTCATTGCCAAAAGTGTGGGAAAACCTTTAGCCCGGACGGCCCGGGGTTTTTCGCAATGCAACGGGATTTTGCTTTGCTTGTGATAGCAGTTTTCGGCTGGCAGAAAAGTTGTGCCGTTGGATTAGGGCCAGCATATTGTCTATGATTGTCACCCGTACTGCGAATGAGCTGCGCTGGGCACTACGCAAAACGGGCGGCTATAGAGCTGAACGGTGTTAATATTATAAGCATAATAACAATCATAAAAATATTATAACCTTTGTGTATAGCACAGGTTACGCTTTGGTTCGGTTAGTTCACCCGGTCGGCTTATGGGTACAGAAAGGATTGTCTCCTTTGAAAGTTATTATTAGTTTAAGCTTGAACTACTGCACTTTTGTAAGTATTATTTATAAATTTGAAATATTATTTGTGAACATCAGTTGTTTTCATCAAAGAGTTTGTCCCAATCAAAGAGTTAAGCGTGTTATCTGTCTCCACACCGTAGTGAAGCATTCTTACCCAACCATTTTCGAATGTCAGCTGTCGTTCCAGCTAAAATATCTTTCCTTTCCTTAACACGTTTGCCAGATTGAATGTGTCTTTTCTATTGGGCTAACTCGTTTCCACCATTTTTCCTTCTCTATTCTGCACGCTTTTCTCCGGTATGTGTCGGTTTCGGTGTTCTGTTCTTCGTGTTCGCGAATTCTCGGTCCCGGAAAACCTCACCAGCTATGAACAAGGCTTGGAAGACTACGACGAGGCAGCGGACCGTGCAGAACGCGAGCAGCAGGCAAAGCAAAAGGAGCGGAGCGTGGAGCAGCAGTACAACAATATGGTGAAACCGATGCTGACATTATTTAATGTGATAAGCACAGTTTTATCGTCCGGAAGATCAATGCGCTCGATGGCATCCAGCGGAGGACCGGAGCGGATAGCGACCGGTGACGAGGACGGCAATCCCGGCGACGGTGGCAATAAAACCGAGATCATCACTTTTGGCGAAAAATCAACAAGCGGCGCCAATGGCACCGGTGGAGGTAATGAAAATGGTAATGAATATTTTGAATGCCTAGCATATTTCCCGAATGCAGCAGCAGCAGCAGCAGCAGCATACGGTACGAATCTCCTGGTGGTGGTGATGGTGACCGTGCATGCTGAAGGAACGCTTCTGCTAATGTTTGGCCGTTTTGGCATAACGTGCGTGCTTGCCGGTTTGTGAGAAAAGACACATCCAGAATTCAATGAGACGCTCTCTACCGTAGTAGCTAGCCTACGGATATCCTTTACCACAAAAGCTCCATTTAGCTTTATCCATGACATTCGGGAGCAAAAAAAAGAAAAAGCAAACCGTGCTACATCGTTCGAGCGCCATAAAATATGGCTTTTGCATAAGACGAGGAAAAATGGTTGGAAATAATGGATTTTTATTAGATCCTTTTATGACCGTGGGCAAATATTTTCAGCCAGAGACATTAAGTTATTTGGGTGCTCGGTATTGATGTGCTCGTTTGATCCTGGGCACAATAAATATGTTTCTTGTTCGTTGTGCCAGAACTGGCATATGTAACGCTTGGGGTTTGGTTCGGATAGTAACACGAAAACAAACACGGCGTGGAGTGGTGTAATTAATATTTCTCTATAAAAGAAATATTGCTGGAAGAAGCTGTTGGGAAGAAGGGATGTGTTGGACGTGCTTTAAAAACGCCTGAAAGCAACAGCAAGGTCAAACAAACAATTTCCGTTGCTATCAACTGTTTCTGCACTTTATATCGCTGACTACTTTCGTCTTTGTAGTGGTCGAAATCTCACAACATACCCGCACATGAGAATGGCACGTGAGAATGGCATTTACGGCTGCAAAAAAGGAATCATATATTCTGCAGCACCATTCATCATGCAGCAAACTAAATACCTTTGCATATGATGAAAGTAGAAATAAATTGAAAAACTTTAAAATACTCATTCCGTTCTGTTCGTTTCGTACGCCAAGTGAGGTAACATCCTTCTGCTGCTATAAACGTTCAGCCACATTTGAATGATTCTCTATATTTACACACCATGACCTCACCTTCGATCGGTGGGATGGTACGTTACCCACGGCGAGCATGCATGCAAAATTCCGCACTAGTTGACGACGGGAGAAAAATAATCTTCTTTTCTCGCATATGTGTGTTTAACCACAAAAATCGAAATAAAAAAACTTGCT
>LULA01015374.1:0-32806 GCA_002091835.1 Anopheles maculatus | reverse complement strand
GGAGCTGCCGGAAGATGAGGCCGAGAAGAAGAAGCGCGAGGAGGACAAGACCAAGTTCGAGAATCTGTGCAAGGTAATGAAGTCGGTGTTGGAGAGCAAGGTGGAGAAAGTGGTGGTCTCGAACCGATTGGTGGACTCGCCCTGCTGTATCGTGACGTCGCAGTACGGTTGGTCGGCCAACATGGAGCGTATCATGAAGGCACAGGCTCTGCGCGACTCATCGGCCATGGGCTACATGGCGGGCAAGAAGCACATGGAGATCAACCCGGATCATGCCATCGTCGAAACGCTTCGTCAGCGCGCCGAGGCGGACAAGAACGATAAGGCTGTGAAGGATCTGGTGGTTCTGCTGTTCGAGACGGCGCTGCTGTCCTCGGGCTTCTCGCTGGACGAACCCGGAAACCATGCGTCCCGTATCTATCGCATGATCAAGCTGGGTCTGGGTATCGATGATGATGAGCCAATGACGACGGAGGAGAGCAGTAGCAGTGGTGCCGCGGCAACAACGGCCTCTGGAGATGCTCCACCGCTGGTGGACGATTCGGAGGATTTGTCGCATATGGAGGAGGTCGATTAAATCGAGCGTACAAAGCACACAAAAACTCTTTAGGTGTAAAATGGACAAATTAAGGTACAATAACTGCGGGCAGAGGGTGTGTAAAATGGTCGGTCAGTACGTTTTCTATCCAAAGTACAATTAATTCACTCGGCGTGCGAGCGCGTCTCTTGGGCATTTAGTTCGATCGTAAGCTGTTGGTGGCATCGCAACGTCACACATATAGAAATGCCGCAAGTCAGCTTAAGCCATCGACAACGGTTTTAGAACAGCCATAGTAGAAGAACAAGGACGATATTGCTACGAATGTTTTTAGTTGCTACGATCTAAGATCTCGTTAGTAGGTTGGATTATGCATGTAATTCTCGAGTTTAGTTAATAATCTCTACTATTGAACCAGCGGTAAGACAAAGAACCAAACAATAAATAATATTGATAACAAAAGAAAAATGAAACATTTGTCTGCACTTTTCATTCCCTTTAGGTGCTTCTAGGTACATTTTAGGTATTTTCTTTCACATATGGGCACGTGTGTTTCTTCAGGAAATGAGAACTGTACGCGTTAATTCTTGAAGAGGTTTTTGTTTTCAAGTTTGCTGTAAGTAATCACTCAAAAGCTAATATCTTTGTGTTACCGGCTCTGGTGGAATTAATTACATTGCTGTTAAATGTATGTAATCGGTTCACGACAACGGAATGAACACAACCAACGTTCATCCAAACGCCCACCTGGGAGTATTGCGCTATAACGTGTAACAAAGCGAGATGAAAGAGGACGGGGTTCACCCACCACAACAGGGGTGAATGAATGCAAAGGCAAAAGGTGTGCGCGCGCGTTAGGACAACACCCCATTACGCATCCACAAGATCAAGCAGTTTACCCGTGCGTCAGCCAGCCAGCCAGTCAGTCTGACTGACTGTGGTGCATAGTATGCGATTCAGTTCATCCCCGACCGTTAAAGTTGTCTGTTGTGGCTGTTTCGCGTACGCAGCGTGTGTGTGTATGAGAACCGTGGTTTGCCCTGCGGTGGTGGCTGTCGATCGCAACTCGTCGTAGATTCGAATGCAACTCATCCGCAGTTGTCTCCGATGCTACATCAGTGGGATAATTACATTACCAGTTTAACGGTGTTGGTGTTGTGATACGTGTCTTTAAATCGGCTGTAGGTGCAAAATAATTGCAACGAAATGTAAGTAGTGGTGGATGATTGTGAGAGCTCACCGCAAAGCCTATTAGAAATTGTTCGCTGGTGTGTCTGCGACAATGCGACCTAATTCAAACTCCGACAAGCGGTGGTTAGAAAACGTAAGCTTTTTTTAAGCGGTTACCTGTCCCGGGTAAAAGGCTGTAAAGAAATGCACCACAACACAATAGGTACCCGCGCCGAGTTTCAATAGAATTGAACATAACTGCACAGCACTATCATTAAAAGATGGTTCTTTCACGATCGTGCGCAGGACGACAGATAGAAGAGAGTAAAGAGACAAAACAGAATAAACCGGTTAAAAAGGTACAGAGAAAAAGTAAAAATGGAATGCTAAAGAAGAGTATGTGGCGGAATGTTTCTCGTGTGGTGTCTTCGTCTAGGTGGTTAGTCTACGAACGCTTTTTATGCTGCCCTATGTCCAGCCACTCCCTTCGCCGACGACGACGACGACGGCGGTGGCGCTGTTGACGGCGATCATGATGATGACGGTGGTGATGATCGCTTGCTTACATTACCTGTGCATGATGCGGCATCGATCGTGATCGCGTCGCCGTGTGATCGTCAACATGCTTCATATATGCTTTACCACCGGCACATTATGTCATCGACACGCTATCTCCAACCCCCCCCACACACACACACACAGGCTGCGTTCCGATCATTAGCTTTGCAGCAAACGGCCTGCCGGTCGGTTAGAGATGGCTGGTACTGGTAGGTGGTAGCCGTTCAAGGTCACAAAAGAACACATGATGATTGTGGCACGAAAACAAATAGCGCTTTTTTGTGGCGTTTGAAAACTTCACATCGTTTTTTTTTTGGGGGCCAAACGGCCTGGCGCATTTAAAATTAAATTTGAACCAATGATAACTTTATATGAGGTGGTTTACATTCATGCTGCCCGTATGCTAATGAGTGGCAAAAATTATCATTTGTGATGTAATGGAATGGCGAGCTTTATCGAAAGAAAAAAAAAAACAACAGAAGGTTGTGTACCGCAAATACCAGTAAAACCGCAAACAAACAAGTAGTGCAGGCAGCAGTTAGGTGTATGATCATTGGGGTACTATGTTTTTCCAACACACTGCAAATGTTTGCCACTCCATCGAGTGGGGTTTATGGGGTTTTGTTGGCGTTATTATTCACTTGCATTGCAAAGAAGTAGGAATAAATATTGATCTGTTTGATAACGGGTAGTCGGGCACAACACCGACCCTGCCTGAAGTGATGATTTCAATTGGGACATAATTGCTGTAAACGCTGAGGACACACATGTATGACAATTGGAGTTGAAATCCCAATTATGTGCGGTATGTGTGGTGTGTCAATGGGTCTCGATTAATGAGGGAATTATTTTTGCGGTTCAACAACTTCTGGCCGATGAATGCGTTCCGCTTGAACGCTTTTGAAGCGGTGTCGCGTTATTGGAGAACATTTCATATTGCTTTGAGGACACCATATAACGACGACTCCAAAAATGGTGGTATATATGATTCAATTGGGATTCCAAATGTTCAATTCGAAAGGTTGCCCAATCGATTGATCTCAGGATGAATGTTGTTCCAGTCATTCAAGCCATCAACTCTTACATCTTTTTCATCTTAATTGTTTGATTTTAAAAATCATCTTCTTACTCAAGTATGAGTAATTATGTCCATTTCATTCTTGAGCCGGCATGATCTAAGGGGATCTTTAAAACAAAACCCCGTGAAGTTGTCAACCCACCTGTTACTAAGGCCCAATTGAACATGCAGCTGCTGCTAATCAAACAAGGAGCAGAGAGCAAAAAAGGTGCATCTTTGTGGCGCAATGTTTAATTTCATTGCTGTTTTGAATTCTAATCTAGCGCAAATTGTTGATGGTTTTGCTTATACTTGTTGTATTGAAACTCCCGACACAATGTGCTTAACCGTCGGTTGTTAAAATTGCTGGAATCGGGCACTAAAAGCAAACTTTGGACGAACATTGATGAAGTTCTCTTATCATTCTTCAAAAGACAAACGGTAAGACGAATATGTTTCGTCCCTGTGTGTACGAATGTGCGATGAAGATGCCACAACGAATACTACGCATTGTACGATAACTTCTGGGACTGCTGGATGATTTTACGAGGGAAGGTGTTTGGTAACACTGATAGCGAGAGTAATCATAGGGGGGCAGTTATTAAAAGCTCACTAAACGATTCGATTGCAAATCGAACAATTTGTCTTGTCGTTTGAAAGTAGATGCTTGAGATACCGTCAATCAGACCATTGTTTTGCTGTAACATGTTAAACACGTGTTTTGCACGTACGATAAGAAAACGGAACCGTGCGGCTAACTTCTAATGCTTTTCCTTCTTTACGTTAGCACCCAAACAAGCATGTTACCACGAGTATTGCAAGTGATCTTGCTGCTTCACTGGCTGGTGCAGCTTATCGCAGCGCAAGGCAACACGTGCTGCGAATCGTACTGTTACAATGATGATACCGAGCGCAAACAGGTGAAACATTTTGCCACCAAAACCGTGTACGAGCTGGTACGGGCACCGGATACCGATCGACAGCACATTGTGCCAAGTAGGTTACAGTAGTGTTTAGAGGTTTTCCTATGAAGATCATCACATGACTATAAGTATATGCTGCTGCTTGCTTCCATCACATTCTGTAGACTGTGTACCGGTGAAATTTTGGCTGCTAAGTCGTCATGGTACGCGTCTACCGGGCAAATCCGATATCATCGAGCTGCCGAAGCAGCTTAAGTTGGTAAGAGATAAAATGAAACGCAAACATTTTTTTCAAATTTGTAACGAAAATGTGCTCCCGCCTAGCTGCAAGATGCGATCATGGACAATTACTTTACGCGCCGTACTCCCCCGGACAATGGTCGCATGTGCGACGAGGATTTGGAGATGTTGCGCAATTGGCACTGGGATCCGAACATTACCGAACAGTACGATGCACACCTAACCGAACAAGGCTGGGAAGATCTGAAGTATCTGGGGCTGCGTGCTAAGGAGAAATATTGGCAGGTGTTCGGTACTGGATATCAACCATCCAAGTTTATGGTAAGTGTACTAACCCTGCTAACACTAATCAGCCCGATTCAAATGCACTTTTTTTCGCACCCAGTTCCGTCACACGAAAACCCAACGCACGGAGGCAAGTTTCAAAGCGTTCGCCGAAGGACTGTTCGGTCGGGAGGAGTCACAGAGGGTAAGCCCATCGCCAGCCACCGATCCGGACCTGCTGCTCAAACCCTATGACTATTGTCCGGATTTTGAAGAGAACAAGAAACGAGACGAGCGAGATGAAAATTCGGAAGTGAACAAATTTCTGCGTTCCGCCCTGTTCACCGGTACGGTGTGGGACATTTCGCAGCGACTCGGCTTCCGGCACAATCTGAGCGTGGCGCAGATTGAAGCGTTGTGGGACGCGTGCCGCTATATTAAAAGCTCACTAAACGATTCGATTGCAAATCGAACAATTTGTCTTGTGGTTTAAAAGTAGATGCTTGAGATACCGTCAATCAGACCATTGTTTTGCTGTAACATGTTAAACACGTGTTTTGCACGTACGATAAGAAAACGGAACCGTGCGGCTTACTTCTAATGCTTTTCCTTCTTTACGTTAGCACCCAAACAAGCATGTTACCACGAGTATTGCAAGTGATCTTGCTGCTTCACTGGCTGGTGCAGCTTATCGCAGCGCAAGGCAACACGTGCTGCGAATCGTACTGCTACAATGATGATACCGAGCGCAAACAGGTGAAACATTTTGCCACCAAAACCGTGTACGAGCTGGTACGGGCACCGGATACCGATCGACAGCACATTGTTCCAAGTAGGTTACAGTAGTGTTTAGAGGTTTTCCTATGCAGATCATCATATGACTATAAGCATATCTGCTACTTGCTTTCATCACATTCTGTAGACTGTGTACCGGTGAAATTTTGGCTGCTAAGTCGTCATGGTACGCGACTACCGGGCAAAACCGATATCATCGAGCTGCCGAAGCAGCTTAAGTTGGTAAGAGAGAAAACGAAATGCAAACATTTCTTTTTCAAATTTGTAACGAAAATGTGCTCCCGCCTAGCTGCAAGATGCGATCATGGACAATTACTTTACGCGCCGTACTCCCCCGGACAATGGTCGCATGTGCGATGAGGATTTGGAGATGTTGCGCAATTGGCACTGGGATCCGAACATTACCGAACAGTACGATGCACACCTAACCGAGCAAGGTTGGGAAGATCTGAAGTATCTGGGGCTGCGTGCTAAGGAGAAATATTGGCAGGTGTTCGGTACTGGATATCAACCATCCAAGTTTATGGTAAGTGTACTAACCCTGCTAACACTAATCAGCCCAATTCAAATGCACTTTTTTTCGCACCCAGTTCCGTCACACGAAAACCCAACGCACGGAGGCAAGTTTCAAAGCGTTCGCCGAAGGACTGTTCGGTCGGGAGGAGTCACAGAGGGTAAGCCCATCGCCAGCCACCGATCCGGACCTGCTGCTCAAACCCTATGACTATTGTCCGGATTTTGAAGAGAACAAGAAACGAGACGAGCGAGATGAAAATTCGGAAGTGAACAAATTTCTGCGTTCCGCCCTGTTCACCGGTACGGTGTGGGACATTTCGCAGCGACTCGGCTTCCGGCACAATCTGAGCGTGGCGCAGATTGAAGCGTTGTGGGACGCGTGCCGCTACGAACAGGCGTGGCGCATTTCACGACCCAGCCCGTTCTGTACCGCGTTTACCGAGGATCAGGTGCGTGTGCTGGAGTACAAGGAGGATCTGTCGTACTATTACCGTACCAGCTACGGGTACGCTCATAGCCAGGATCTAGCGTGTCACGCGATGTCCGACATGCTACGCCACCTAACATCGCGCGATGATCCATCGGTTGTGGCGTACTTTACGCACGATTCCGAAATTCAGAATAAATCAAAAGCAACATTACACTTTCTTGGCTTTTGCTGTAAATGCATTGATATCGTGAATCGTGCATCATTTACCTGGATCCTTGGACGGTCATGCACGTCGACACGACATGGTACGGGTAAAGCACGCTCGTAACCGAGAAGTGTGCGATCGTATTTACGTGGCCGCACATCGTTTTGCTGGCGCCAACGTACTTGGCAAACAGGTAGGTAATTCCGGTTGTTATTGTTATGCACAAGAAATCCATCCACAGGCGGGGAATCAGCCCCGAAAAGAAACCACTGATGCCTTCGTGCACCCAGATTTCTTTGATCGAACTGAACAACCCGTTGTAAATACGCTCCCGGCCGATGAACTGTGCCATCATTCGGATGGAAATCACGTGAAATGGGTGGGAAATGACTACACCGCACACGTGCGCTGCGGCTTTCCGGAGCACACCGCCCGGTACATGCTTGACCTCACCGTCCTTGGTTTCCATGTACTCTTCCAAAGCATCGTAGTCTAAATCACTGCCCCAGAAATAGGGATCATCGAAACGGCTTGCCTGTTTCGGCACCAATACCACAGCTATTTTTTCACTGTAGTACGAGCTCAAAATGTTGCCCAGCAGTCGGGGGCCTAAGCCTCGGAAGCAGCCGGTAAATCCATCGACGCTTTTAATGTACGCAGCTAGCAAGGACGAGGTAGATGAGAGAACATTTATTTAGTTAATTGTTTACCATGACCAGCACCATTCCATTGCCGGTAGCCGGCTTTCATCCTCAACCGTACCGTACTGGAATAAATTTGGTAGCATCATTGCCCTCGCACCGAACATTGTCCGTCCCGGGCGTGGCGCGATCGGTTCGAATCCGAGCTGTGTGAAAGCGATAAGCGACAAAAAAAAACATGATAACCGGCTGTTTAACCTTTGTCACGGATTAGTCCCACACGGCAGAATCGCCCCTACCTGAATGAGTGTTTTGGCATACTCGAGCGGATACAGGGCCGTCGAGCAAACGAGCCGAAATCCGAATCTTAATGTTGAATCGATTCCTTCTTCTACCGTCTTTCTGTGTTCCTCCAAGTTCTTATTATGCTCCTGCTGTATTTGCCACATTTTTTCGTAGTGCAACGTTAGATACTTTATTCACTGTTCCTTCAGCAAAACAACAAAGTTACGGTGAGCCGAGTTTTACTTTCGACAGATTCGATGCACACAGGTCGTACCCAGTTTATCGCGGAGTAAATTGAGATGACGTTAGAAAATCGAATTCGTTTCAAACGGCTATATCGCGACAGTTATAATTAGGCCGTGGATTTACAATACAATAGTGCATGGATGTTAATAACAATTAAGGAAGCAGCACTTCAATTGATTAGGAAATAACATAAAAATATGTTTTCCTCACTTCTTCATCTGCTTAGACAACAGACTTTGACCTCCTATGGCAGGATGTGCTATAATCAGAGGATTACTGTCATGTGCAACTAGATTGACGTTCATGTTTGCTCACAGTGTGCGGCGATATGTTTGTCAGCAATTTTGAAATGGTCGTTTAGAACATGATTGCAGAAGGCCGCCAGCAAATAATTACAAGTGCACATTTTTAAGGATCAAAGACCACCAATAGATAGTTTAGAATGGAGCGACCCACGTAGAAGTTGTGGAAGTGTAACACACTGCATGAAACGTAAGTTTTCAATTCATTGAGGAATAATTGTGGTTTAGTGTTGTGGACAAGTTTGGAATATTCAAAATAATGTTATTCGTAGATTGGTACGTTTATGGTCGTCTCTTTTTGCATGCCATAAATTGCGAGTAATTAACCTTCTTTTCTGTTTATTTTTGTTTCAATGTCAACCACTTTCCGTTCTACAGATCGTAAAGATTGTCACTTTATTATTTTCATTACTAACCAGCACTTTGTTAGCGAGCAAGTTATGGATTTTTGTTACTTTTGCACCGAACATTTAAAACAGAGCAATACTTTTGCATGGTTTGTTCATTTCGTGATCCATACACTGTTTCAGCTTGGTTGGTACAGATCATTGGATAGATTACAAACTAAAAATTCTAAAAATTGCACACGAAACAATGAATATCTTTGTTTGAGGTCCATCGTGGTAGTTAGCAGCAAACTCATCTATACATGAGTTACATTGATGGCAGTTTCTGCTCAGCTGAAAGCTGTTCCAAACATTTCCCGATTACATTGTATATTGTCGCCATCGTTTGCTCTGAGCTGTACGGTTCATCTACCTTCGGTACATGTATAAACAGCGTCCTGTCGGGATTTACATCTAGCGATTTGAGATATATGTATCCACATAGGTAGCTGTAAAACAAACGGACATTTCAGTAAGCTATTCTATCGTGTTTCGAGCGGAACATGCACGTGAATATTACTTTCCGACTTCTGTTGAGCAACAGCATTGCACATTCGTTTCAAGATTTAGCTCTTTAGCGATTCGCTCAATGTCAAGATTTGTTTTCAGCATCGTACATCCCTCCTCTGCTGAATGCTTTCCGCTTAGCGTTATCTTATCGCAGGGCAAACAACGCTTCGCGAAATCTGGTTTGCAGTATCCGTATGTGTATGAACAATGTTCCAGGTTGATGGTACGGATTTGTCCATGTACGCCTACGTGTACTACCAGCTGGGGATAGATGAGGATTACGAAATAGACTTATTATTGATTCTTCATCCATGTTAATCAAAGCCGATTATGAGGACAACAATAGCGAAACAAAGCTATTAGCTACAGTGAAAACCTTACGTCCGGCTTTTGGTTCCAGATGTGTGGGACGATACGATCCACTTCCGCGTACGTCACGGGTACTTTATACTTGCGCAGCTCGTACGTATCTTTCCGAAACGGGAACACATCGGGTAAAAGGTTAACCGCTTCCCAGCTAGCGTTACGTTCCTCGTGACCCACAAATGGGCCGAATCCAGTCACCACGATAATCTTCTGTGGCATTATCTTAGCGGGCAAAACAATACTGAACTGAAATGGTTTGGAGCGGACGCCTCCGCCTATTCTTCCAGACAACGAAAATGTAAATATTTACTGTTGCATCTGTCACGGTTAGGCTGTCATGCGCTGCTGATGCACGGAACAAATTTGTTGTTGATGAACCGGTAAAAATTCCGACTCAGTTCAGATCAGCTGAATTTGTCCATTATTTTAACACATTGCTTGCAACGTATCATTCCAACCTCTTTGTGATACTGTTTGTGTGTATCAGTCGGAATGATTGAAACTTTGCAACGATTTTTTTTTATAATTTTAAAATAAATTTCAGTTTGGCGTATTTCACCTCCTCTTTCACAGACAGCAACCTGTGATCGCAATATCACAACTTCGCAATGCAAAATATATAAATGTTTTGATATATTTGTTTCTTTCCCTCCTTTATTACGCGGACAATCATTATAATTGGTCGAAACACATATTGGAAGTTCGTTTGATCTTATATTTTACAAAATTTATTAGCAAATGCAGCGGTACGAGTTTGTCCTCAGCCACTGTACTGAATCAGCTGTCGTCATCTGTCAAAGTGTGCTAGCGTTTGTTTACGCAGGGCGAACGAAAATTGATAACCGTATCAGCGAAAATCAAGAAATAATTCCATTTTAAAAGTGATAAATTAGAACTAAATGTAATTCTGTGCCGTGTCCGTGACAATATCGACAACAATGATTCATCTTACCGGGCAAAATTACTCCTCCAGGGAGATTATACAAAACATATTTTCACCCATGGAAGAGATCGTGGTTAACATCCTCTGTCTGGTGTGTGATGGAATGCAGTTTTTAGTGGACAATAATGTAGGTAGAAGAAGGATCACTTTGCTGGAAGAATTGCAGACATGATATAATTAAAATATTATATTTTCCCTTATTTATTACTGTAGGTTGTGAGTAAAAAGCTGTGTGCCCGGACAGTGTACGTAAATACCAAATTTGAGGTAAAGGTGAGCGCCTTCGGACCGCCACTGTATGCCGAAGATACAGGCAGCTCGATAGCGATCGCACGCTGGCACGCACCGGAAGTAATCAAATTCCAAAACCACTCCACCAAAAGTGACGTCTGGTCGTTTGGGTTACTGATCTGGGAATGTTGCTGTCTCGGTGCCACCCCGTACGGCACAATCACGACGGACAATCTGTTTGCAGCGATACGCGCCGGCCAGAAACCGGAGCGTCCGAGCTTTATGTATGAAGATCTGTACCAACTGTGTTTAAACTGTTGGGATTTGGATGCAAGCGATAGGCCAAGTTTTGACGATTTGCGCCGCTACCTTCGACAAACGTTGCCCATGCTGCGGTATTTACTGTCGTTCGAGCGCAAACATAACGTTCAGCTTCCACCGTACTTACCTCACCTGGAGGCGGCCGCAGAATAGGAAGATAGTGGGTTTTTTTTTGAGCAGTATTTTTGAGAATGAAACATAATTCCGTCCAAGTTGGAATATGCACAGACAAACACATTCCGCACTTAAGCTCTTCTAGAAACTCTATGTATTAACAAGTTTGTACGTTTTATGGATTTTTTGATTATACTAAATAAATAATGTTTTGTATTAAAATTGTCTCTTGCTGAATCGTATGTTCGGGCAGAAGAGATTACGTTTTATAGTCGTTTTTTTGAAATATTGCTTCCTTATAAAAGTTTTTAGAAAAGATATTTAATATTAACATTGTAACTTCTGAAACTCCCATGATCTTTAAATTGTTTCAGAAACATCATCTGTTCGATTCTTGCGTTGAACGCACTAGAGCAACGAATTTTTCTTCTTCTTTTGAAACAGTTTTGAATTCTCCTTTTGACATGTTTGTAAACAAACAGCTGTCAAATCAGACCGACACACCGGCAACAAAATTTTGACGAATTCCGCTTTTACTGCAAATTTACATTAAAATGCTTAATTTTTGTGAAACATTTAATCTAGCCAACATATTTTCATATCATGACTTGCGCTAGCTTTATGCAAAACCAATCTAAACTAATTTATTTACGCATACAGTCATGCTGCTTCAACATTCAGTATGGGTAAGCGAGACCGGCAACGGAAACAGTAATTTCGAACCGTCGAGATCCTTCTAGAATGTTCCAGACGGTTCTAGAGCGTTTTACTGGTTAAAGATACGGCAAAGCCGAATGATGAACAGGAAATAGCCGAACGAGTCGAGGTACCAACTTCCCCTTCACAATCACTGTGTTCACCCAGCAGGGGAACAAATCATTCGTGCAGTTCCCCTGATCCAAGCAATCCGGTCTGTCAAGTGCGAAGCCGGCTTCGGTATTTTGGCGCCCATAATCCTAACCTAGTTTTGTGACCATTGTGGAAAAAAGCAGTCTTTTCTACGCCTGTTTTAGATAAAAAGTATGTTAATTGTTCCACTTTTCGTATGCAATGAGGTAAATTCGAATAATGAGAATGCAATGTTGAAGATATCCATTTACACTGCGCAACGAGTAGGATTATTGTGAAATCCCAGTATAGACAATCCTGATGATTCCAGAACACTCTTTACTGCTATTAGAAAGTAGGTATAATTGCACCTGTCTTTCGCAAGAGTTTTAGCGGGGAAAAATTATAGAAATTCATGATATTTAGGGAAAACTCTTCGAAACTTGGTGAGTTGTTTGCAGCAGATAATTGTTTGTATTCAACCATAGTTAGATACATTTTTATTTGTCTTGTTTGGCTGGTCAATTTCTGCTGTTCGTATCTGAACATTGCCTTTCGGTTAATTTTCATCAAGGCTATCAATAACTGTGAATTCAAACCACCATTCAACTGCATGACAATCTCGAGCACATTGTCGAGCAGCAGCCACATTCGAGCTCTCCCCACTCCAATTCATCGCGGCTGCTCGACACGAACGCGTGCCGGTCGGATGAATGAAGGAATAGAATTGCAAGCGGTTGAAGATTCCAGAAGCGGTTTGGTAATCTATAAAATCGGGTTGCGGAAAGCACGTGGCGAAAAGTACAGTGAAAAAGACGGCGCAGAGCAGATCGTGTGCATTGAAGAAAGAGCTGAAGCTTGTGTGAAAGTGTAAAAGTTTCTATATTCAGTAGCAAAAGCCAGAAAACAAACTCATTCAAGGTAAGAATTAGCAGAGGAAGTGTGCACGATGAGAGCGAAGTGGCAAAAGTGGGTACGAAGCGGAAGCACTTGTCTGTGAATTGTGGTGACTCCTTTGTGTGAAGAATCATTACCCCAACCTGCAATATTCAGCTTAGGGGATGGTCCGATGCAGTGATGTCACAAAATCGATTCGTCATGTTGTCCATTTGGGGTATCATTTGCTGGGAATGTGCTTCTGTGGGAGTTCGTTCAATGGCCGCGTTTTGTTTCGTTATCCTAGTTCTATCAGTTGCCATCGACAGTCTTATCTAACGCGAATTTCTTTGTCGCCCAATTTTCCAGATGCCGGAACGAAGGAATAAACACACATTAATTCAACACCACGCAACTCTGCTGTTCGGCTTTAGTTTATTTCACCCATCCAACAATATTAAGAAAAAAAAAACTGCCAAAAAATAATAGTCGCTAAGAGTCACTTTCGTAAGAGGTCACCAGTGGATAACGGTTCAATCAAAACGTGTTTATCCTTCAGTTGCCAACTGTCGAATGATTAGCAAATGCAGCGGTACGAGTTTGTCCTCAGCCACTGTACTGAATCAGCTGTCTTCATCTGTCAAAGTGTGCTAGCGTTTGTTTACGCAGGGCGAACGAAAATTGATAGCCGTATCAGCGAAAATCAAGAAATAATTCCATTTTAAAAGTGATAAATTAGAACTAAATGTAATTTTGTGCCGTGTCCGTGACAATATCGACAACAATGATTCATCTTACCGGGCAAAATTACTCCTCCAGGGAGATTATACAAAACATATTTTCACCCATGGTGGGAGCCATCGTTTCACAACAGGCGGAAGAGCTGTGCCAAAAGAACAATCTTTCGTTCGTGGAAATGCTGCAACCTTTCCTGAAGCTCTCATCCGATGGTATGAAAATCTGCGCTACAACGTTACACCAATTGGCACGAGAACTAAGCGCTAGTTTGTTTATTCGCTTCCCACAGCCCATTTTCGCGACATAGCCGGAACGAGCGTTTCGATCAAGGGGCTACGGATCAATGTAGTGGACGTGAACTGGCGTCCACCGCAAACGATCGTTGCAAAGAAAATGCTAAACGAAGCAGTTACTACGGCCGCTGGTGGAGAGAAAATGAAAGCGATCAAGCTTGACGATGGTAGCTTCGTTGATATTCCTGCGTCCGAGCCGTGGTTCGAGCAGTGGCGAGAAACGTTTTTGACCGTCCAGTTTCCGGCGGACCACGAATTTACACGCCACTTGCTGTGTTCGTTGATCGTGGTGTCAAGCATCGATCAGAATCCAATCGAAACAGCCAGCCAGTTAACAAAAAAGCTACAAATGATGCAAAACGTAACGATGCCCCAGTTGCCCAAGTGGTTCGCTAACGATGCGCTCAACTGTTACGTTATGCTGCACGATGGATGCTCTGGTGACATTGGAAAGTGTGTTGAAAAGTCGACAAAGGTCGTGGTATTAGTACTGGATTTGTCTTTTTTCCCTTTTCATTTCTTACAGAGCGCAACAAGCTTTTGAGGGTCTGAAGTCGACCTACGGAGAGCACAAGTGTTTCTTGCTACAAATTAACTCCCATGGCGGACCACCGGTCGACTGTCCCGATCCCTGGTTGCGTTATTTGAAGAAACATCAACGATCGGAACCGGCTATGGCAAGTGATATCGACAGTGCGCCAAAAACACCCCAGGATATGGGCTCGATTACGGGAATGCCTACGACTGTGGTTCAATCATCCAATCTGCTAGTGCACGGTGGGACTATTGGTAGCAGTGGAAGCAGCGTATCTTCCGAAACACCACCTTCCGGGATCGTGGTGGGGGAAGTGATAGCCCATCCGCTTAGCCCGGTACAGGAAACGGGAATCGAGATACAGGAAACATCGAGCCTTACGTCGAGCATAGACAGCTTGTCGCTGCAGACGATAAACCCGAACGTATGGCCGATCGAAAGCGATATTGAGGTTGCTCATGGTTCGTTCCTGACGGTGGGTGATTTGGACAATTTGAAGCATTTCGTACAGGATTTTACTGTGCGTGCGTTGATTCCTTACGTTGAACGGTTGGTGGGCGTGCTGAATGATTCCGTAAGTGGTGCTAAGTGCAAGCCGCAGGCTTCGGACAAGTGGCAAATTTGTCTATTTTTATATTTTGCAGATATCAAACAAAAAGGGCGTCAGTCGATCGCTGCTAAGCGCCACAAAACGGTGGTTCGTCACGAACAAACCGGGCGTAAACACGAACCAGAATGCGGTCGTCTACACGAACGAATCGGCCGAACTGCAGACACGTAAGCTGGGCGATCTGTACTTTATGTTTAGCCACTATTCGCTCGCATTTCAAGCGTACCATCAAGCCAAACGGGACTTTAACGCGGACTCTGCCTGGCAGTATTATGCGGGTGCACTCGAGATGGCAGCACTGGCCGCTCATATGCAGGGCACGGCTACCCGCAAAACGTACGACTACATGGAGGAAGCGATACTAACGTACTTGAACAGCTGCAAGTTGCCACAGTTCGCCACCCGTGCCACACTACTGTCGATGGAGTGCTTGCGAGCAGCGAAACAGTACAATGAAGCGGCCAAACAGTTGATACGGATGACGAGCGAAGATTCGGACCTTCGATCGGCACTGCTGTTGGAGCAGGCATCGTACTGTTTCTTGCTGGCCAATCCTCCCCAGTATCGCAAGTACGCGCTACACTGCGTGCTGGCCGGGCATCGCTTTTCGAAGGTGGGCCAGCGAAAACATTCGTTCCGTACATACAAACAGGCGTACCAGGTGTTTGAGAACCGGGGCTGGAGTTTGGCCGAGGATCATATACAGTTCACGATCGGGCGGCAAGCGTCCAACCTAAAGAAGCTGGACGAAGCGAGCAACTGTCTGGCCCATCTGTTGCGCCCTTCCAGCATGCAGACGGCGACCCAGCAAACATTGTTTTTGCGCGAGTATCTCAGCACGAAGAAGGCGCTCCAGTCGAAGGGTGGCGAAGCAGCGAACGACATTCCCTCAATTGCGCTGCCAAAGATTGTGCAGACCATGACGAAGGTGCTCGTAACGTCGCCACCACCGGTTTCGAATCCGTTGCACATTGCGGCCACCAATATCAATATTACGGTAATGTTGCTTTAATTGTCTCTTTGCTATTATATTTCCTGCTACTCTTTCCGTTCTTCGGAGAGATTATTTTCTATTTTCTAATTTCTAGTGTTACCTTCGGACGGAATGAATGTAAATCCATAATTATTATCTTCTTATTCCTCATTGCAGTCTGCTCCGACGGATGAACACGTGTGGAACAAAATGGAGGAAATGCTGGTGCAGAGCGCATCCGAGCGTCCGGTGATGGTTTTCCGACCTTCCAAGTCGCTGTTCTCTTCCGAATCGCCCGCCACGGAAAATCCTCGTTCCGTGCACGGTGAACCGATCGAGGTGGCGTTCAACCTGGAAAACACCATCAAACCGGCCGTTCTGTTCGAGAACATTAATCTGCTGTGGGAGTTTCGCAACGAGTCGGGTGAAATCTTCTCCAATCGTCCGCTCTTTCTTGGTGACGTAAGTTTGGAGGAGCGGTCCGAGATTGAAAATGTGGTCGCATCCAGCTTTGTGGCGGTGGTCACGTTCGGTGAGCATGAGACGAAAACGCTTGTGCTGAAGCTTACGCCCCGCAGTACCGGCCAGTTGCGGATATTGGGAATTGTCGGAAAAATATCAGCCGCTCAACCGACCGGTCCTGGGGAAGCCCCATCACTTTGGGGAAAGCAGCTGTTTGAAGCGCAACCGATCCGGGTTGGTAGTGCCGGTGGTAAGGATGGCAATAAAGCATCCGCTGCCGTTGCTTCGTCCACTGTGCCGTCGTTCGATAGGAAGCTTGAGATTGAAATATTACCTCCAGCGCCGGCATTGCACGTAAGCTTCAGTCGCGCGCCTGCTGAGGTGTTGGCCGGTGAGGTAATTCCAATCAAAATGAACATGACAAATGCGGGCGTTAGTGTGTTGAACGATATCTACGTTTGCATCGATAATCCACGGTACGTGCTGCTGAATCCGAACGAAGCCGATATACCGCTCTCGATACGGCGCGATTTACAGAACTTGGCCAATGAAAACGTTGGCCGTGACCGGGAAGCTCGCAAGCAGTACGTTTGCCGAGCGTTTCGGGAATCGGACGGAAACTATATTGCACCGAACGAGACGAAAACGGCCACACTGTGGTTGCAGGCACCGTATTCGAAGGGTCAGAAAGACATCAAACTGATGATTTACTACGCAATGCCACAGGATTATCCGAAGATGAAGTAGGTGGGAATGTGTGACAATCAAGGGGCCGATTTTCTAATGGAGCTTGTTTTGTTTGTTTGATTGCAGGCACCGTCTTGTACGGCACACGTGGAACTTTAACGTGAACGATTCGCTGCTCGTGGATGCTAACTGTAACATGAGCAATCCGAGCAAGCGCGAGTTGGGCATCGATGTGAACGTGAAGAATCTGAACCAAGTGCATCATCCGCTGATGACGGAAATCGTCATGAACGAGCTAATTCTCTTCTGTTCTGCGTACGAGCTGCAGCAAAACAGAGTCGTCTGTATGTGTTTCATTCGGATCAGCGAGAAAATGGCATTCTAGTTCATATTTTTCTAGTTCTAGTTATTCATATTTTTTTTCCAATCTTGCAGACATTAAAACACCCGGTTACACCAAATTACAGGCCGGCGCGGGACTTAAAACAAATGAAACTGTTAGTCTGCGCTGTAACCTAGAGCGTCGCCTTTCGGAGGTGGCTTACGATGGGAATTTCCAGCATTACGTGTCGCAAAAGCTATCCACTATATGTGTGCGAGAACCGGAGCAGGCCGCGAAGGCCACCCTGCCACCGCTCGATGCTGTCGGCAGTTTTCTGCTGAAGAACGAAACCAAATACATACGGGTGTATGAACCGGGTAGCAACGAAGAATTCAACCAGATCGTGAATCAGCGCGACAGCCACATGACGCTGTGCGTTAATTGGTCGGCAACGATCAACGACAATGGTGCTTCGCGAAAGGCGTACGGGCAACATTTTGTGCAGTTGAGAAATCTTTACGATTCGTAAGAAACCGTGTTGCAATTAAGTCCTTTTTTGTTTTTCATACATTCTCTCGATTTTTGGTGTGCTGTTTTGGTTTTCCTTTGCAGTGTGTATTGTCCACCATCGGAACGCTTGCAGCAAATCACGTTTACTGGCCAGTCGGATGTGTACGCAATATTTGATGATTTGGAAAAGGTAATGCCGGTTGACAATGACGATATCGATGGTGGCTGGGGAGTTAATCAAAGGTAAGGAAAATATGTTCATGAAATGTAAAATGCTAAACAGGCAAATTAAACGTTTTTTTAAACATTGATTTACAGCTTTGTGGCTCAAAGATGCTTCCTGGAGGATAGCTTCCAATCGGTAGAACTGAGAGCGTAGATTGTAATGTTCTGATAATATTGTAGTAAAGAAATATTTCACGTTTAATAAAGGTATTCTATCATCCGTAGCTACTTGGCTACGTAATCAATCATTGAGATGCCATTCGTTCGTTTGATTAAAATATTGTTTTTAATTATATAACTTAAAGTAAAGCTTATTGTAAAACAGCGATTGTAATTGAAAACATACTAACCGTCGAATGCAGTACGAAGTGGTTCCATTGCTAAGAATTAGTGGTACCTGTCTTTCTCACGACAGGACCAGAATCCCACACATAGCGTGCAGCCGTTGGCAGGACAGATTGTGCAACCAAAGCATGAAAAAAGGAGACTTAGTTCTGCTGTGGTTCGTCGATTTTGGACCATAAAAAAGCATGCCAATAAAAATGGCATAATCGGATCCAATAGGCATGATGTGTGTGAAATTTGTTATTTGGGTAATGAGAGCTTAGCACCCCTGGCGACGGAACAACGCTATCGCTTGAAAACCACTGGAATCATAGATACGGTTTGAAAATACGTTTATTTCAATGCACGGAGCAACATTCGAGGGCAGGTACCGTCGTTCGGGGTGGATAAATTGAACCTTCGGTGCGCCATCAGGGTACAAACAGCATCCGTACGTTGTCGAGAGTGAACGGTTCGTTTCACCGGGCAGCAGTGTGTTGTGCCGGGCCGTGTGTGACTTGATATACGTAAAGCAGAGCAAGTGTGCGTTGTGTCGCGAGGTCGAAGTTTCGCGCATGGTCTATTGGAACGTGTCCGCTTGGAAAACGAACCACTGCAACTGGGAAAGACGGGCATTTCTAGAACATCGCTGGAACGGTACAGGTGTTGTGTGTAGGAGCCGTGCTGTGTGAAAAGTGTCTTTAATTTTAAGCTTGCAGAAGTGTGATAAATACACGTTGGTGTAAAAATGTTGCTCAAACAGATCGGTACCGTTCTGGCACGAGCCGAATGTCAGCGGCGCCACCGCTCTTTGGTGCAGTGTAAGTCACTCGTTGTCGCGGAATGGAAAATATAGCATAGAACAATAATATTTGTCGCGTTTTTCGTTTACAGTAAGCCGCCACTTTGCTGCAGTTCCGTTGGCCGAACCGGCTGCACCGTCACTGAAGACCGAAGTACCTGGACCTAAGTCAAGAGCACTGCTGCAACAGCTAAATCAGCTGCAGGTATGATGCGACCATCCATCTTCGTAAGGATTGCCGTACAGGGGAACGGGTCAGCCACTCTTGCGAAGGGCGTTGATTGCATTGCGAGCAATCCGGATCGGTTTCTTCCGTTGATTTGAAGGGGAAGGCGCGCCGACGGACGCGCCCTACACCATCAATTGGAATCAATTGAAGGGAATTGCTTTCAATCAGTTGTTTATGCTGGACACCCGCGCGGGCCCTCTTGTTGGTGTTTCGTGTGGAATGGAATCGAAGCGAAACAGTAGCGCTCAGTTCTGTAGTGCCAACATTTTCGCTTTTTTCTTTTACGCACTGCGGTGTCGTCAATGAAATGTCCCTGAAATGATACGCAAAACAGAAGATGAAATTTCGTACCGTCGTACTACAATGTCTTGCTTCAATGGGCGCGAGGGTGTGTTCACCGGTCTCGATTGGAGACGATTAAAAATTATATAAATAACACACACAACACTGTCCATTACTTTCGGCGCGCCAGTCTTTGGTAGGTATGCCATTGCGGGCGGAATGTCGTCAGTTCCCTGACCTCTAAGA
This sequence comes from Anopheles maculatus, assembly GCA_002091835.1. Classification (NCBI taxonomy): domain Eukaryota; kingdom Metazoa; phylum Arthropoda; class Insecta; order Diptera; family Culicidae; genus Anopheles; species Anopheles maculatus. The sequence continues at coordinate 12,823 of LULA01015374.1, read as the reverse complement.
AGATGAGGTGATTTTATTACGGAGCCGTTTAAACGGCTCTGTCTGATGAGCCGTGCCGACCTCCTCGGGAACCATTCACCCGCTCCTGGTGGTTGGACTTGAACTTGAATCTACGCGGTACGCATCATCTGACGGTGGTCTACGTGTTTAACCACGCGTTGCTTTATTTTTGGATCGATCTCTTGTCCATTTGTTTCTTTCTACCTACACCGGTCGTAATGAGACCAACGCTTACCAATGTTTTTGTTTGTTTTCTCTTTCTCTGGTTGCACGTGGCCCCACTACCAGAACGCTAATTCGGTGCAGATGTTTGTGGACTATGACAAATCGATCGGAAACTATCTGCAGGACGTGGATGGCAATGTGCTGTTGGATATCTACACTCAAATTTCATCGGTACCTCTTGGTTACAATCACAAAGAGCTGCTAAATGTGTTCCGGGATGATCATAATCTTTCAAGTAAGTATGGCTTAACCGTTAAATACGGTTTAAATTATGTTTGATAAGGAAAACTGAACTTTATAATGTAGGTAATAGAGTTTACATTTCAAAAATTAACAATAACTAACCGTATGTTGTGACAACAAATCAGTATTTGTTTGCCCGATCGGCGTGATAAGACTCTCCACAGATTTTTATCCATAAAGTCCAGAACGTACCGATAGCAAAAACAATCTCCCAAGCTGGCTGGTGCGCTTGCAAAAAAAAAAGAAAAACATCTGGTGCTGATATACGTTTATGCACTCGGACAGGAAAGCAAAACGGTTTATCAAACAAATTCACTCTATCAGCGTCGACGCGTGTCGCGTGGCAGCGTGTGGTCGACGAACCATTGTTTCACTGAAAAGGTAGGGGAACCGGCTTGATTACAGCGGTTGATAAATGCGCCAGTTAGAGACAACCTGGAAATTGTTGCTCAAGGTTAGGTATTTGCGGAACGGTGTTGTGTCAGGTCACAGATTGAACGTGGTATTAGGGTGGTGCAATAAATGCATTTGGTGCACTTGTAGAAAGCGGACATGTTTAGCTATCATTTAATTAAATTTGCAATTGAAATGCAAAGGTTGAGTAGAAAATTTAATTACAACTATTACTTCTAATGCTTTAGCAGTTTAACAGTAGGAGAGACACATCAGACCACAGCAATGGTTTTGCAATAGAATCTTATGAAAAAACAGCGAAGTCGTTTTTATCGTACTACACGTGGGGGTCAGTGCACCCGTTCAAATGTTCTAGACGACCCTAGATAGGGCGAACATTGCTATGCAAACCCCTCATTCGAATTTTTTCATTTAAAAAGTAGAATACGAGGCAGATTTTGAATTTTAATGGACATATACAAGTCTTATTGTATGAGTAATTTTAGAAAGCAAATATAAAGCAAAAAATAGAAATCGTGTCCCAGTTTAGAACAAACGCAAACGCTCTACCTAGTCGAGACAGCGCGCGTTATAGCAAAATTATAGCAAACTACCTAATGCGCACCGGTTCAAACGTTGTTCGCTTGTTTCTTTCAGCACTCATCAACCGCCCCGCTTTGGGTGTGTTCCCGGGTGAGGATTGGCCCAATCGCTTGCAGAACGTGCTAATGGCCGTAGCTCCGGTCGGGCTCGATCATGTCACCACCATGATGTGCGGTTCGTGCTCGAACGAAAATGCGTTTAAAAACATCTTCATCTGGTACCAGAAGAAGCAGCGCGGCGAGGCAACTCCGTTCACCGAGGCGGAGATACAATCGTGCATGATTAATCAAGTGCCGGGAGCACCGAAGCTCAGTATCCTCAGCTTCCACGGTGCGTTCCATGGCCGCACGCTTGGATGTCTGTCGACGACACACTCGAAGTACATTCACAAGATCGACGTACCATCGTTCGATTGGCCAATTGCGCCGTTCCCTCAGTATCGCTATCCGCTGGAGGAAAACGTTCGCGAAAACGCACAGGAAGATGCACGGTGTTTGGCCGAGGTAGAGCGGCTAATCGAGCAGTACGGCAAGCGAGGCATTCCGGTGGCGGGAATAATTGTGGAGCCGATCCAGAGCGAGGGAGGCGATAATGAAGCGTCGCCCGAATTCTTCCAACAGTTGCAAAAAATTGCTAAAGCACGCGGCAGTGCGCTGCTGATCGATGAGGTGCAGACGGGCGGGTTGCAAAAAATTGCTAAAGCACGCGGCAGTGCGCTGCTGATCGATGAGGTGCAGACGGGCGGTGGTCCGACCGGTAAGATCTGGTGCCACGAGCACTTTAATCTACCGAGCCCACCGGATGTAGTGACGTTCAGTAAGAAGATGCAGCTGGGTGGATACTATCATGGTTCGCACATGAAGCCGTCGCAGCCGTACCGTGTGTTCAACACGTGGATGGGTGATCCGGGCAAGCTGTTGCTGCTCGAGTCGATTTTGCGTGTGATCAAGCAAGAATCGCTGCTGGAGAATGTGCGTCGAACGGGCGACAAGCTGAAGGATGGGTTGATGCAGGCACAGAAGGATTTCCCACATCTGCTGAGTGCGGCACGCGGACGGGGCACGTTCCTGGCGATTAATTGCGCGACGCCAAAGCTGCGGGATGATATTGTCGGTGCGCTTAAGCAGAAAGGTAATGGAGAAAGGTGGAACATGCTTGGTTTCGTTGGTTAATCGATTTGTTTGCACATTGCCATTATAGGAGTTCTGTCTGGCGGTTGTGGTGAGCTGAGCATTCGCTTCCGTCCGGCACTAATCTTCGGCGAGAAGCATGTGGACATCTTTTTGGATAAATTCCGGCAGGTGCTGAAGGAGGTGAAGTAAACGGACGCAGCCACACAAACACACACACACACAAACACACTTTCCTTTGTGTGCCAGCTAACTTACTGCACAAAGTAAAACGGCAGCTTTGGATGTGAAGAAGTGTCCGTCATTACCGACGAAAAAACGTCATGAATTGTACCGTTTAGTTTAAATCTTCAATGCACAGCAGCAATTTGCGCACAAAATGAGGATAACGTTTAATAGAACGACCCAAGGGTATTATGATGCGGACAGGTTAGGTGCCGAGGACGACGAAGACAAGTCTAGTGACTGAATTTGTCCCTCGCGCGTACTCTGTGTACTCCCCCTGTGGTACGTATATATTAGTGCTTGTAGCTGCCAGGTGAGAGCCGTAACAGCCGTATATTATGTGTTAGGAAAATCTGACATTACAAACAGATAAACAAAACATACAGTACATAAAAAAAAAAAACGCACACCAACACGTTTAATATAGCGTGAATGAGAGAACATTTGTCTTCCAATGAGCTAAAAGTGATTCCACAATAATCGGTGTCAAACGGTTGGAAGCTCCAAAATTTGTCTGTTAGGCAAGCCGCGAGCCGATTCCGTTACAAAATAAAATAGATAAATGTTGTCGCATACAGTTAACAAGCGTTAAGCACGTTTCTACTGGGTCGCTGTTTGAGAAAGTATTTGCATCGTTCATTAAACTTACATATTTTTTAATTGCAATGAGACATTCTCCATATCCATTAATTTATTTCATCCCAATCGATTCTTGCTCACAAACAAAAAGGGATAGTTAAAGGATAATTTTAAATTTGTCATTCTTTCGATCGCATTTATCCCATCTTTTTCCCATTTCCTTTTTTTAGATGTTGTTTTCCATTCGAATTCGAAATACCTACTAACGAGGGTAAGTAACGAACCGTGTCTGTCCGTGAGGTTGAAATCGGGAACCGAAAGATTCGGACATACAAAATGTAAAAGAAAGCCGCTTTGGGGTAAGGATGAGCAGCGTTTCGTTTCGTACTTTCCTGCTTCACACGAACTGTTGACAAATTTGTAGGACTGCTTTGCAATTGTACAATCTTGTCTTGGGGTTTATCTTAGGGTCTGGAAATTCGTTGTTAGCATTTCAGCTTCTTAACAAAACCCCCCGAACGACCCGTTGTTTGAAGATCTCAACAGCAAGAGCGGCTTTGACCAGGGGAAACGGCAGAAAACTTAACGAATTTAGCCTAACGATGAGAACGATGATGATCTATGCAAATTTTTGGCTCCGACTTTTTGGCAAATCGGTCAGAGGCTCAAGATAGACGGCCCGAAACGAACAAACGTCCAACAACGATGCCGGGTGAAATACATACACCGCTCGGTGTTGCTCATTGAAGACTGCTCGAAGAAATCGGCACGAAAGTACGGAGGAAAAGTATGAGAAAATAGCTCTGAAAAGCGGCAAGGCAAACTGGCGAACGGCTTGTTAACCGTTTCCGTATGCTAATGTATTCAGCTTTCCGAAAGCGCCGTTGTGGATGCGGATACTGAGCAGCGTTTCGTTTCGTACTTTCCTGCTTCACACGAACTGTTGACAAATTTGTAGGACTGCTTTGCAATTGTACAATCTTGTCTTGGGGTTTATCTTAGGGTCTGGAAATTCGTTGTTAGCATTTCAGCTTCTTTCATTTCTGCCGTACGACCCGGTTTTTGAAGATCTCAACTGCTAGAGCGGCTTTGACCAGGGAAAACGGCAGAAAACTTAACGAATTTAGCCTAACGATGAGAACGATGATGATCTATGCAAATTTTTGGCTCCGACTTTTTGGCAAATCGGTCAGAGGCTCAAGATAGACGGCCCGAAACGAACAAACGTCCAACAACGATGCCGGGTGAAATACATACACCGCTCGGTGTTGCTCATTGAAGACTGCTCGAAGAAATCGGCACGAAAGTACGGAGGAAAAGTATGAGAAAATAGCTCTGAAAAGCGGCAAGGCAAACTGGCGAACGGCTTGTTAACCGTTTCCGTATGCTAATGTATTCAGCTTTCCGAAAGCGCCGTTGTGGATGCGGATACAACCTTGGTGGTTTTGCACAATAGGTAAACATATTTTGTGCAAGTGCTGCGTGTGTGCGTTTGTTTGCATTTTCCAGCAGCAGCAGCAGCAGCAGCTGCTGCTAGACAGTGTCAGATCGTTTCCATTCCCCGGCGAGACAGGCGCACGGCGTTTTATGGCATTACAATCATAACAGAATGATTATCAGTTTGGAGATTTTTGGATCCATTTCTATTGGATTTGTTTAAATGTGTTTAGATAAATTTATTGATTGATTGATTAATTTATTTGTTAGTATTTTTTCGGACGGGAGATACATTTTATTAGATCATCCTGTCGTATCGTTTTCCCAAAAGCTTTAGCTTATACTTTCGGGGTAGTTTCGCTGTAGAGCTTATCCATTCCGAAGTAGGCACCTTTCGGGCCAACGAAGGCCACTGCAAAGCAGCTTCTGCGGTGGATCAGGCATTCTCTCTTCTCAGTACGGCTCCGTACCTGCAATATTCTGGAGCAGTTTCACTGTTTAGCAGATCTCCTGCCAGATAAGATCCACAGCCACTCCAAAGTAGATTCATCCTGTTGCTTATCTTCCAATCCAACTTCAATATGGAACAACTTGCACCCAGAATAGATCCTCTCCAGAGCGGAGGTCTATTTTTAGAACACGTCCTCTCGGAAGGAGATCCAATCCGAAGTTTCACAATGCAATCACTTTGTAGAAGATTAAGTCCAGACTGCAGATCCTTTCGGAAAAGATTCTAGATCTAAATGGTCTAACGAACTCTCCTCTATATTCTAGAATCATATCGGAGGACATCCACTGAAATGGTCAGAACCAAACCCCCTCAGAAACTGTTCAGATCAGATCCGTTTCCTGGCTTTCCTGGGGCTGGTAGTATTTTGCACAGAGGTCACAGATGTTAGTAGTTAGTTTTCCAAGCAAAGTATTGAGAAGCTTTTACCGTCGAGTTCAACCGTAGCTCTGAAAATGTTTAGGACCTCCGATATAGGACCCCCCCCCCGCCAGAAATGCCTTAGCAAGGCCAGAAAAGGGGTAGTTTAGTTGTTGTGAAAAGCTTTGGAAAAAGGAAAAAAAAATGAAAAAAAGGAATACCGGAAGGAAGTTGGATTAGGCTCCCGTACTGGTAGTGGTGTTGGTGAATTGTTCTGACGTTTTTTTTGTTGTTCCTTCCTTCCCACCCCCTCCCCCTAAACATGGTAATTTGCATTTGAAAAGCATGTCAGCATTGCGGTTAAATTTTGTCAACAACAACTTGCCATCCTCCTTCACACCCACACCACCCATTACCAAACGGTTCCGGTCTTGTGGGCCGGGTTCGGTTCGAGGACGTGTGCGAGAGAACAAACTAAAAAAAAAAAACAACAAACAACACCAAGCAAAACGTTGAAGGCAAATGAAATGTTGGGTGTTTGTTTTGCTTGTAGTTTTGCTGCTGTGGCTGCGTTTCCCATACAACCAGCAGCGACCGGCACGAGGACGAGCGTATGAGTTTTTGCGTAGCGTGGTGAAAGAGCCATTACACGTTAGACGGTTCGTGCAATACGTTTAATGTTCCACACACGAACACAGACATGCTCTGTCCCATCGATGAAATCTTTTGCGGACCCAGGTACACTGCGTTACTGCGTCGAGCCGAAGCGAACGAATGGCCAACAACAGCTAAAAAGACAAATTAAAGCTTTCTTACGATGGACGCAAGCAACGACCGACAAAGCGCTAAGTGCCATTTCTTGTTCTTTTGTTCAGCCTTACGCTACCGAGCCTACCAAAACCGTAACTTGGGGTGGAGTTTTGGTTCGTTGGTTTTTGTTGTTGTTTTCGTTCGCTCGCCCCCCCCCCCAGACATGATTAAGTGCTGATGGAAAGTGCGGCTTGGTCGAGGCTCGCCATCCCAAACCGTGTAGTTAACGGGTCGTTTTGTGGGAGAAAGGGGAAACATAAAAAAAAACATCCCGGAGGGTCCTTTACATTTTTCTACATTCTTGACCAGTCCCCGAGATGGTAGCAAACGGATGTATTGTGCTTTGTTTTTTTTTTGGTGGGATGGTGGGAAGTGAAAAATGTCTTCTAATTATTCTCCAAAACCTTTGCCTGGCTTTGTTACGGATACGTGTGTACATCATGTGATCTTCCTACGGGTACCGAAAGGGTCTTTTCGGTACAAAAATACAAGGTAGGTAGGTTGAGAAATTTAAAATCAACATCCTGGCACACTGGCAGGATTGGAGGTTACATAGTTGCAATGGTGTGGTGGTTAGTACAAAATGGTGGATTATTTATGGCCGTCGTCGTATCTTTGTGGCGTTCACCGTGTGCTGCATTGTTCGTTGGCGTTAATGTTTTGTTTTTGTTGTTGCGCAAAAACGGTATATGCAGTGGGTGAAGAGGAGCAAGAAGTTAAAAGGAAGAAAAACATGCGAAATTAGCATCTGATATGATGCGAGAACGTTTTGCTGGATTTAATTAGTTTTATGGAGGGTTACATACATTGTTAAGCATATCAAAACATTTCGTACAGCTGTTTGATGTGTGGTTTGTACAACAATGCTTTCGCCTTCTTTGACATCACAGCCGCGACAGGTCATGGCTTGCTATGTTTGGTACACGTAGCTGGATAGTCAGTCCTCAAGGCTTTAGTTGTAAGTATCAGTCGAGACGACGACTATGATAGAAAAAGCATTTAAAACTCAATAAGAAAAATAAACAAGGAAACGAATAATAATAATAAATAAGCTTGGATGAAGTCATCAGTGCTATCAGACAGCTGATATGCAACAAATCAGCTGGCAGTGATGGGCTGGTGGCTGAACTATTCAAGATGGGCCCGGAGAGGCTTGCCGCGATTATGCATCGGCTGATTGTTAGGATATGGGATCAGGAAGAACTACAGGACGACTGGAAACTGGATGTTATTCACCCAGTGTACAAAAAGGGCGACAGACTGGACTGTGCTAACTTCCGAGCCATCACAGTCCTGAATGCTGCCTACAAGATCCTGTCCCGAATACTCTTCTGCAGACTAGCGCCCCTTGCTACAGATTTCGACGGGAGCTACCAAGCTGGATTTGTTGGAGGGAAATCCACTACCGACCAAATCTTCACTCTACGGCAGATTCTGCAGAAGTGCCGGGAGCACCAGATCCCCACGCACCACCTGTTCATCGACTTTAAGGCAGCCTACGACACCATAGATCGTACCGAGCTATGGAACATCATGCGGCAGTACGGTTTCCCTGCGAAACTGGTACGGCTGTTGAGGGCTACAATGGACGGTGTGCAGTGCAAGGTGAGAGTGTCGAACATGCTGTCGGATTCGTTCGAATCTCACAGGGGACTGAGGCAAGGGGACGGACTCTCCTGTTTGCTGTTCAACATCGCTCTGGAAGGTGTCATGCGAAGCGCGGGCTTCGACATCCGGGGCACGATTTTCACCCGGTCTCTCCAATTCCTTGGCTTCGCGGATGACATCGATATCATCGGGCGAACATCTGCGGCGGTGTGCGAAGCGTACACCCGACTGAAACGCGAGGCCGATAGGATTGGATTGAGGATCAATGCGACGAAGACAAAGTACCTGCTTGCCGGAGGCTCTGACCGTGATAGAGCACGACTCGGAAGCAGAGTATTAGTTGACGGCGACGATCTCGAGGTAGTAGAGGAGTTTTGCTACCTTGGCACGATCGTAACTTCGGACAACAACGTAAGCAGCGAAATCCGAAGGCGCATTGTTCAGGGGAATCGTGCCTACTACGGACTCCACAAACTCCTGAGATCAAGAAGACTCCAACAACGCACGAAATGCGCCATATATCGCACTCTGTTACGGCCGGTAGTCCTCTACGGACACGAGTCCTGGACTATGCTGGCAGAGGACGCCAATGCACTCGCCATTTTCGAACGGCGGGTGCTGCGGACTATCTTTGGCGGTGTGTGCGAACAGGGCGTGTGGAGAAGGAGAAAGAACCACGAGCTAGCTGAGATGTTCGACCAAGCAGACATCCTGACGGTTGTCAAAGCCGGAAGGATACGCTGGTTGGGCCACGTGATGAGGATGCCGGACTCATGCCAGGAAGGTGCTCGTCAACGACCCGTTCGGCACGAGGCGTAGAGGAGCACAGCGAGCTCGTTGGCTGGATCAAGTGGAGTCAGACCTCGAAAGAAGAAGACAAATGAAATCAAACAGTAAGCAATAGATTTAAGAAAAATATTGGGTAAATGAAAATTGTTTAAACTTGAAAAAAGGAGAACGAAATTAAAAACAGACAAAGTAAATAAATGAAAAAAAAAAATCAAATAACTTTACAACATTTGAAGCTGTGTAAGGATTAAAAGCTTGAGAAACAGCAAACTAAACATCTCACTCGTTTCAGTGGCTTTTAATGGTGCAGCTTAGAGTTCATAAAATTTAGTCCCGACTGTGTCCCCGGCCTTTCGCACCTAGGACCCAATACGTCCTAGTTGCATCCGGTCCGGGTAGTGGCTTGTCGTTATTTAATTTTTCTGTAACATCTAAGCGCACCTGCACCACCATACAACCCCCAACACGGACACGGTTGGAACGCTTTTTATGGCCAGGTAGTAGTGTAGTAGTGTCGCTTGTTGTACCATTTTTCACTGTCGGCCAAAAGGGGATTCTTCGTCGCGTGTACGATGTTGCGGCACGATGTAACTTTCCATCTTCATCAACTTTTGCAAGCTATTTTTTTCTTCTGCCGTCGATGTCACGAGACTGGGTACAAGTGTTGGCCGCAAGGTGGGTGGAGTAATACGTTGCAGCATTTACCTGCGCTGGTAAGGATGCCCTTTCGTGGGCAGAAATAGAGTAGTGAAACCCCTGGTTTTTTTTTGCATTCCACCGTAAAGAATTCGCACCACTAAGATGGGAAGTTTAATGAAAAGCATAGTTTCGTTACGCTGCCAGCCGGTGGTCAACGGTGGTTCGAGAATAGAGCGTCAACATCATAAAGCACTTCAGCAATGCTTCCACCCCGGTGGCGGCAAGCTCGCGTAAAACAATGCCCATTCCCCGTTTCCGGTCAAAATAGTTTCCCACCAATCTGCACACACCCGAAATGGTCGAGCCGAAGCTAACAGTGGGCCAATGCATTGCAATCAAAAAACTTTTAATTAATTCTAGCAGACAATTTTCGATTAAGCTGACCAAAGGGGGTTTGAGACAGAATGTGAGCGTGCGGGTGGGGTGGGACAAAGTTCCCCTGTTCAAATGCAAAGTACGGTGGCAAAACTATGATGGAAACCCCGGTAGACAAATACTTCTCACGAAACAAAATAGAATGCTTTTCCTGTCTGTGTTTCCAGCGATGGGCAGCTTTTCATGCTTCGCTTCCGGGCATTGGATGGAAAAAGTATTTATCTGTACATGAGCAACCGGAACAGACGTTATGGGAGGGCGAAGAAGGGAGGGTGAAAAAATGTGCATAAATAAGGGAACTGGTACTACTACAATCGAGGGCACTGGTGTGTGTGTGTGTGAGGGGTCAAAGTTGTTGAGGTTTTTTTAACCTTTCGTTTACTTCTGCACGGATGCATCCGTTTGCAGCATTTGTCGTATTCTCTCCATCCATTGCATGCCAAATTTTGTAGCGAAAAGAATGGGGAACCATTTTCCAGGGGAACTGAATGCCCTGAAAGTTGGGGAAAGTTTCGGTACGGTGTACTGCAAAGTAAAAGTTTTTAGTTACTTGAAACCGTACCGGCGGCACCGTTACGTGAACAATGGCGCATTTATTCCTTCAAAACCGATGGAAAAGAATCGATCGAAAAGAATCGTAATTGATTTCTTGCTCGCGAAGTAATTGAGCGATCGAAGAACAAAAAAAAATAATAGTGTGGCGTAAACTTCGAATGATTTTTATGAGGTACCATGCGCCTCCATAATGATACAAAAATATTTCTCTTTAGAAAATTTTACAGCACATAGCTACAGTTGTGTGTAAGATGCATTTTGTTAGCTGAAAATTTATTATATTATCGATTTAAATTGCACATTTTACGTTTGAAAGCAATTATTAGAGCGTGTTCATGTAAATTGTACAGAGGACCAGGCACCTCCATCAAAAATGCCATGACAACAAAAGCCGGAAAGGTAAACGCGTTTGCTTTGATTTGATTTTTTTTCGTACAACCGTAATTTTAGGACACTGCCAGCAATCACAAGCGCATTTTTCCTGCGCTCAGCGTATTTTCGGCCTAAAATTTTCTGTCAAAAAATTTAACGCTTGAATGTAGCGGGTGCATTCTTCGAAAAAATGGTACCGTTACATAACGTAACGTTGCAATATCGGTCTATTAAGATCTTCTAAAGTACCGACTCAGGGACCGTCGAGTTATGGTCTATTAAGGTCAAATTTCGGTCTAAAATGTTAACGGGGTATGCTGAATGAGCGCTTTTTCGAGCAGATTTAAAAAATGGGGGGTTTCTACCAGTTTTTTTTTTGCTGAAAATGTATATTTTGTGCTTTTCTTGCGAATAAAACAATAACTGAGAGAGTTTGATAAAAATGATCCCTAAAATGTTCTTTATTTTTGCATTTTTTTGGGAAGTGAATATTTATATTTTTACACTACTTTTCCGCTTTTAACTACGCATGTAATACAGAAAAATGGCTAAGAAATTAAAGATCAATGAACAAAAACAAATAAATTGAAGGTTGATTCAAATATTGGTAGCAATTCGCTTGTAGTCATACAAACTTACCGTACATTTATTAAGTATTAACACAATATTACTATCAAATTTCTCAACTATAATTCATCCATTCATACAGTACAAATAAAACTTCGCAACAGTATTCTTTGAGTATTGTCTTTATTAGTCACTGAGTAGCGGTGTAAAAGATTATATTATTAGCTTTGTGTGTTTTTGTAGCGTCTTTATAAATGTTTGTTTCTTGTTACAAAAAAAAAACAAAAGAAAAGCAACCTTTCATCGTCCTCGGCCTACTAAGATGTTCATCCGTTGCCATGCATTACACTACAGAGGGCGCTTTGATCGACAGCGAGACACGTCAACGGTGTGCATTGGTGAATTGTTTGGTTGTTGTTTAGTATTCAGTTGGTGATTAGTATAAGACAAAAAAAGCTGCACACGCTTTGTGCATTGTGGAGAGTATTTCATGCTTTGAAGATTTAGTTCGGTTCCAGCCTAGTTCAGGTTCCATCCGTAAGCGGGACGTTCCGTCGAACGTGTGCGAGCCGTATTGGCCGTGTTGTAGTTGCCATAATTTTGTGCATACGTCGCCTGACCACCCGGTGGTGCTGCATACTGCTGCTGGTAGTTGCTGGCCGACGTGCGCTGATCAACGGTTACCGGATATCCTCCCGGGCCGATGGAAGTACCGGACGTACCGGTTCCACTTCCTGCCGGTTTATTCTCGGCAAACAGCCCACCGAAGCGTTTGTTGTCGATCAGGTTGCGTGCATCGAACAGCCCACCGAGCCCACCGCCGGCACCACCCGCTCCGGCTGCTCCTCCTGCGGCCGGTCCAATGCCCAGGCGTTGATTGATGTAGGTACCGACCTGCTGCTTGACCGCGTTCGAGACCGCATTCTGCACTCCGTTAAGAATGCCGCTGAAAAACCCGCCGGACGGAGCTGGAGTCGGTTTGCGCGTCGGTACGACGATGTTTCCTCCGGCACCATCGAACTGACCACCGCCACCTCCGTAAGAAGCACCACCTCCGGCACCACCTCCATTGTACGAACTACCACCACCACCGCCACCACCGTTGTAGCCGCCTCCACCACTGCTTCCACCGTACCGGTTACCGGGGTTGTTGTCGGATGGTAGCGATGGGTACAGCGAAGAACCGGATGGAGGTGGACGGGCGGGCGGTGCTGTTGGTCGCTGACCGTACGGGTTGTTAGGATTCAGACCGAGTGTACCGAGCACATCGTCATCGCCACCATAGCTAGGGCGTCCGCCAGCCGGTGCAGAAGGCTTTGGACCGTTGTTGAACACGTTGCTAACT
>LULA01015373.1:0-32845 GCA_002091835.1 Anopheles maculatus | reverse complement strand
GGAGGAGAGCCGACATAAGTGGGTAGACATGAGCAGACTGCCTGTCCGTTAACCTCTCGACATTGGCTGTTGGGACCGCAGGGACTTGGTTGGCAAGGGTTGACATACTCTTTTACCGCTGCAGTAAAGGGGAGACACAACGAATCTTTAAACATAACTTGTCAACAGATACGGCGAAAGCAATGCTGTGGGAAAGGTAGCTGCCGAGTCAAACGTCTCGTATTTCGTATGTTTCGTCGGCGTAGTGAAGTCAAGGTGGAAGCGGGTCAAAGGGAATCGGCGGTCGTCGAACTAAGCTTGGTCTGCTGTGGGAAAGGTAGCTGCCGAGTCAAACGTCTCGTATTTCGTATGTTTCGTCGGCGTAGTGAAGTCAAGGTGGAAGCGGGTCAAAGGGAATCGGCGTCAAAGATGAGGGGTTCCTTACGTTCTCTCTGTTGGATGTTACAATATCTGAATGGATCTCCTTCGTAACCAGGGAAACAGGTACACGAGGGCAGGTGATTGACGACCTGGCAGTCAGCATTCTGACCGCAAGTGCCTGGGCAAGGATCTTGACATTTATTCCTAACACAAGCCCTGTTTGATGGGCAGTCCGAGTTGAGCACACATTCTGGACGACATCCTTCGTAGGGGTTCCCGAAGTGATCCTCGATACATGTGCACGATCCAGCACCGTTTTGTTCCCTGCATTGAGCGTTGGCTCCACATGGGTTGGGTAGACAAGGCGTCGTTTGATCTTTGGGAGTATCTTGTTGGAATGGTACGCACTGTGTGAAAGGATCCCCAGTATATCCAACGGCACAAATGCACATTGGCGTATGGCTGACAACCCTACATTCCGCGTTGGCCCCACAGGCACCCGGACAGGGATCTTGGCACTTCTGTCGTATGCAGGCCAAATTGTTTGAGCAATCAGAGTTGCTGATACATTCCGGACGGCAATTGGGTGGAGCACCGATCATGCCCTCTATACATGTGCAAGATGGCGAATCACCTACTGCACGGCACTGTGCATTTGGTCCGCAAGGAGAAGGTTGGCAAGGATGGCTTGGGGTCATTTGTACAGGAGGCTCGACTGAAAGTGATCAAGAATGACAGGGGAGAGTGATCATAAGCGATCAAGATCCAAAACAACAAGGGGTTGAGATGATTGAGAAACATACTCATTGGCTGACAGCGTACGAACGGATCACCCGTGTATCTTTCCGGGCAGCTGCAAATTGGATTATGATTTACAACCGAGCACCTGGCTCCTACTCCACATGTTCCAGCACACGGATTCCTACATTTTTGGTTGGTACACGCTTGATTCTGAGGACATTCAGCGCTCACAACGCATTCCGGCCGACATGTTGGGGGGCTTCCAATGAATCCTGGGACACAAGAACACACGGCTTGACCGTTGATCTCGCGACACTGGCTATTAGGACCGCAAGGCGAGGGACTGCAAGGATTGGTAACAGTCGGAGCTTGTTGTGGTCGACATTGTACGAATGCATTTCCTGCCATTCCATCCGGACAACGGCACATTGGAATATGATTGATTACTTCGCACAGTGCATCTTGACCGCACGTGCCCGGACAAGGATCTACACATTTGCTACGAATACAGGCCCTATCCCGAGCGCAATCCGAGTTCAAAACACACTCTGGCCTGCAGCCTCGGTACGGATCGCCTTGGTACTCTGGCAAACATGTGCAAATACCGTTCTGGCATTGTGCATTGGCCCCACAGGGTGAAGGATTGCACGGATCGTCATTAACGGGCTCAGGCGCTGTTGGAAGAAGGGAATTCGTTATGGGGAGTTCTGAGAGGCAAAAGAACGCAGAGAGATTCTTACGTGGCGGTGGCATGGGTCGACAACTAGTGAAAGGATCTCCAGTGTATCCTTCCTCACACGTACAAATGGGGGTATGGTTGATCACATTACATCTGGCATTGATGCCACACGAACCAGGGCAAGGGTCTCGACACTTCTCGTTCATGCATGCCTGATTGCTCGGACATTCCGCATTTATTGTGCACTCCGGGCGACAATTGGGCGGAGATCCAATGTAGTTGATCAAGCATGAACATGAAGGAGAGCCGTTTACATCACGGCACTGTGAGTTTGGACCGCACGGAGAGGGAACGCATGGGTTCCTTACAACGATTGGTGTATCTTGCACTGGAGCTGTTGTGGAAAAGAACAACGTTACAGTAGGGTTGGAGATGGAAGGGTCTAGACGGATGGCTTGATAATAGAGAAAGGGACGCTTACGTGGAATGGGATAGCATCTCGTGAATGGATCGCCTGTGAATCCTGATTGGCATGAGCAAATAGGACTGTGATTATTGACGTTGCATCTAGCATTAGTTCCACATGTTCCAGGGCACGGGTCAACACATTTCTGATTGACACATGCCTTATCCAAGGCACATTCTGAGCTGACCACACACTCTGGGCGACATCCCGGAGGAGAGCCGACATAAGTGGGTAGACATGAGCAGACTGCCTGTCCGTTAACCTCTCGACATTGGCTGTTGGGACCGCAGGGACTTGGTTGGCAAGGGTTGACATACTCTTTTACCGCTGCAGTAAAGGGGAGACACAACGAATCTTTAAACATAACTTGTCAACAGATACGGCGAAAGCAATGCTGTGGGAAAGGTAGCTGCCGAGTCAAACGTCTCGTATTTCGTATGTTTCGTCGGCGTAGTGAAGTCAAGGTGGAAGCGGGTCAAAGGGAATCGGCGGTCGTCGAACTAAGCTTGGTCGAGTGAAGCAAGGTGTCAAGCACGCAAGAGGCAAAGTATTCAAAGAAGAGGGGTTCCTTACGTTCGCTCTGTTGGATGTTACAATATCTGAATGGATCTCCTTCGTAACCAGGGAAACAGGTACACGAGGGCAGGTGATTGACGACCTGGCAGTCAGCATTCTGACCGCAAGTGCCTGGGCAAGGATCTTGACATTTATTCCTAACACAAGCCCTGTTTGATGGGCAGTCCGAGTTGAGCACACATTCTGGACGACATCCTTCGTAGGGGTTCCCGAAGTGATCCTCGATACATGTGCACGATCCAGCACCGTTTTGTTCCCTGCATTGAGCGTTGGCTCCACATGGGTTGGGTAGACAAGGCGTCGTTTGATCTTTGGGAGTATCTTGTTGGAATGGCACGCACTGTGTGAAAGGATCCCCAGTATATCCAACGGCACAAATGCACATTGGCGTATGGCTGACAACCCTACATTCCGCGTTGGCCCCACAGGCACCCGGACAGGGATCTTCGATCCAGCACCGTTTTGTTCCCTGCATTGAGCGTTGGCTCCACATGGGTTGGGTAGACAAGGCGTCGTTTGATCTTTGGGAGTATCTTGTTGGAATGGCACGCACTGTGTGAAAGGATCCCCAGTATATCCAACGGCACAAATGCACATTGGCGTATGGCTGACAACCCTACATTCCGCGTTGGCCCCACAGGCACCCGGACAGGGATCTTGGCACTTCTGTCGTATGCAGGCCAAATTGTTTGAGCAATCAGAGTTGCTGATACATTCCGGACGGCAATTGGGTGGAGCACCGATCATGCCCTCTATACATGTGCAAGATGGCGAATCACCTACTGCACGGCACTGTGCATTTGGTCCGCAAGGAGAAGGTTGGCAAGGATGGCTTGGGGTCATTTGTACAGGAGGCTCGACTGAAAGTGATCAAGAATGACAGGGGAGAGTGATCATAAGCGATCAAGATCCAAAACAACAAGGGGAGAGTGATATGATTGAGAAACATACTCATTGGCTGACAGCGTACGAACGGATCACCCGTGTATCTTTCCGGGCAGCTGCAAATTGGATTATGATTTACAACCGAGCACCTGGCTCCAACGCATTCCGGTCGACACATCGGAGGGCTTCCAATGTATCCTGGGATACAAGAACACACGGCTTGACCGTTGATCTCGCGACACTGGCTATTAGGACCGCAAGGCGAGGGACTGCAAGGATTGGTAACAGTCGGAGCTTGTTGTGGTCGACATTGTACGAATGCATTTCCTGCCATTCCATCCGGACAACGGCACATTGGAATATGATTGATTACTTCGCACAGTGCATCTTGACCGCACGTGCCCGGACAAGGATCTACACATTTGCTACGAATACAGGCCCTATCCCGAGCGCAATCCGAGTTCAAAACACACTCTGGCCTGCAGCCTCGGTACGGATCGCCTTGGTACTCTGGCAAACATGTGCAAATACCGTTCTGGCATTGTGCATTGGCCCCACAGGGTGAAGGATTGCACGGATCGTCATTAACGGGCTCAGGCGCTGTTGGAAGAAGGGAATTTGTTATGGGGAGTTCTGAGAGGCAAAAGAACGCAGAGAGATTCTTACGTGGCGGTGGCATGGGTCGACAACTAGTGAAAGGATCTCCAGTGTATCCTTCCTCACACGTACAAATGGGGGTATGGTTGATCACATTACATCTGGCATTGATGCCACACGAACCAGGGCAAGGGTCTCGACACTTCTCGTTCATGCATGCCTGATTGCTCGGACATTCCGCATTTATTGTGCACTCAGGGCGACAATTGGGCGGAGATCCAATGTAGTTGATCAAGCATGAACATGAAGGAGAGCCGTTTACATCACGGCACTGTGAGTTTGGACCGCACGGAGAGGGAACGCATGGGTTCCTTACAACGATTGGTGTATCTTGCACTGGAGCTGTTGTGGAAAAGAACAACGTTACAGTAGGGTTGGAGATGGAAGAGTCTAGACGGATGGCTTGATGATAGAGAAAGGGACGCTTACGTGGAATGGGATAGCATCTCGTGAATGGATCGCCTGTGAATCCTGATTGGCATGAGCAAATAGGACTGTGATTATTGACGTTGCATCTAGCATTAGTTCCACATGTTCCAGGGCACGGGTCAACACATTTCTGATTGACACATGCCTTATCCAAGGCACATTCGGAGCTGACCACACACTCTGGGCGACATCCCGGAGGAGAGCCGACATAAGTGGGTAGACATGAGCAGACTGCCTGTCCGTTAACCTCTCGACATTGGCTGTTGGGACCGCAGGGACTTGGTTGGCAAGGGTTGACATACTCTTTTACCGCTGCAGTAAAGGGGAGACACAACGAATCTTTAAACATAACTTGTCAACAGATACGGCGAAAGCAATGCTGTGGGAAAGGTAGCTGCCGAGTCAAACGTCTCGTATTTCGTATGTTTCGTCGGCGTAGTGAAGTCAAGGTGGAAGCGGGTCAAAGGGAATCGGCGGTCGTCGAACTAAGCTTGGGCGAGTGAAGCAAGGTGTCCAGCACGCAAGAGGCAAAGTATTCAAAGAAGAGGGGTTCCTTACGTTCGCTCTGTTGGATGTTACAATATCTGAATGGATCTCCTTCGTAACCAGGGAAACAGGTACACGAGGGCAGGTGATTGACGACCTGGCAGTCAGCATTCTGACCGCAAGTGCCTGGGCAAGGATCTTGACATTTATTCCTAACACAAGCCCTGTTTGATGGGCAGTCCGAGTTGAGCACACATTCTGGACGACATCCTTCGTAGGGGTTCCCGAAGTGATCCTCGATACATGTGCACGATCCAGCACCGTTTTGTTCCCTGCATTGAGCGTTGGCTCCACATGGGTTGGGTAGACAAGGCGTCGTTTGATCTTTGGGAGTATCTTGTTGGAATGGCACGCACTGTGTGAAAGGATCCCCAGTATATCCAACGGCACAAATGCACATTGGCGTATGGCTGACAACCCTACATTCCGCGTTGGCCCCACAGGCACCCGGACAGGGATCTTGGCACTTCTGTCGTATGCAGGCCAAATTGTTTGAGCAATCAGAGTTGCTGATACATTCCGGACGGCAATTGGGTGGAGCACCGATCATGCCCTCTATACATGTGCAAGATGGCGAATCACCTACTGCACGGCACTGTGCATTTGGTCCGCAAGGAGAAGGTTGGCAAGGATGGCTTGGGGTCATTTGTACAGGAGGCTCGACTGAAAGTGATCAAGAATGACAGGGGAGAGTGATCATAAGCGATCAAGATCCAAAACAACAAGGGGAGAGTGATATGATTGAGAAACATACTCATTGGCTGACAGCGTACGAACGGATCACCCGTGTATCTTTCCGGGCAGCTGCAAATTGGATTATGATTTACAACCGAGCACCTGGCTCCTACTCCACATGTTCCAGCACACGGATCCCTACATTTTTGGTTGGTACACGCTAGATTCTGAGGACACTCAGAGCTCACAACGCATTCCGGCCGACATGTTGGGGGGCTTCCAATGAATCCTGGGACACAAGAACACACGGCTTGACCGTTGATCTCGCGACACTGGCTATTAGGACCGCAAGGCGAGGGACTGCAAGGATTGGTAACAGTCGGAGCTTGTTGTGGTCGACATTGTACGAATGCATTTCCTGCCATTCCATCCGGACAACGGCACATTGGAATATGATTGATTACTTCGCACAGTGCATCTTGACCGCACGTGCCCGGACAAGGATCTACACATTTGCTACGAATACAGGCCCTATCCCGAGCGCAATCCGAGTTCAAAACACACTCTGGCCTGCAGCCTCGGTACGGATCGCCTTGGTACTCTGGCAAACATGTGCAAATACCGTTCTGGCATTGTGCATTGGCCCCACAGGGTGAAGGATTGCACGGATCGTCATTAACGGGCTCAGGCGCTGTTGGAAGAAGGGAATTCGTTATGGGGAGTTCTGAGAGGCAAAAGAACGCAGAGAGATTCTTACGTGGCGGTGGCATGGGTCGACAACTAGTGAAAGGATCTCCAGTGTATCCTTCCTCACACGTACAAATGGGGGTATGGTTGATCACATTACATCTGGCATTGATGCCACACGAACCAGGGCAAGGGTCTCGACACTTCTCGTTCATGCATGCCTGATTGCTCGGACATTCCGCATTTATTGTGCACTCCGGGCGACAATTGGGCGGAGATCCAATGTAGTTGATCAAGCATGAACATGAAGGAGAGCCGTTTACATCACGGCACTGTGAGTTTGGACCGCACGGAGAGGGAACGCATGGGTTCCTTACAACGATTGGTGTATCTTGCACTGGAGCTGTTGTGGAAAAGAACAACGTTACAGTAGGGTTGGAGATGGAAGGGACTAGACGGATGGCTTGATGATAGAGAAAGGGACGCTTACGTGGAATGGGATAGCATCTCGTGAATGGATCGCCTGTGAATCCTGATTGGCATGAGCAAATAGGACTGTGATTATTGACGTTGCATCTAGCATTAGTTCCACATGTTCCAGGGCACGGGTCAACACATTTCTGATTGACACATGCCTTATCCAAGGCACATTCTGAGCTGACCACACACTCTGGGCGACATCCCGGAGGAGAGCCGACATAAGTGGGTAGACATGAGCAGACTGCCTGTCCGTTAACCTCTCGACATTGGCTGTTGGGACCGCAGGGACTTGGTTGGCAAGGGTTGACATACTCTTTTACCGCTGCAGTAAAGGGGAGACACAACGAATCTTTAAACATAACTTGTCAACAGATACGGCGAAAGCAATGCTGTGGGAAAGGTAGCTGCCGAGTCAAACGTCTCGTATTTCGTATGTTTCGTCGGCGTAGTGAAGTCAAGGTGGAAGCGGGTCAAAGGGAATCGGCGGTCGTCGAACTAAGCTTGGTCGAGTGAAGCAAGGTGTCAAGCACGCAAGAGGCAAAGTATTCAAAGAAGAGGGGTTCCTTACGTTCGCTCTGTTGGATGTTACAATATCTGAATGGATCTCCTTCGTAACCAGGGAAACAGGTACACGAGGGCAGGTGATTGACGACCTGGCAGTCAGCATTCTGACCGCAAGTGCCTGGGCAAGGATCTTGACATTTATTCCTAACACAAGCCCTGTTTGATGGGCAGTCCGAGTTGAGCACACATTCTGGACGACATCCTTCGTAGGGGTTCCCGAAGTGATCCTCGATACATGTGCACGATCCAGCACCGTTTTGTTCCCTGCATTGAGCGTTGGCTCCACATGGGTTGGGTAGACAAGGCGTCGTTTGATCTTTGGGAGTATCTTGTTGGAATGGTACGCACTGTGTGAAAGGATCCCCAGTATATCCAACGGCACAAATGCACAGGAGAAGGTTGGCAAGGATGGCTTGGGGTCATTTGTACAGGAGGCTCGACTGAAAGTGATCAAGAATGACAGGGGAGAGTGATCATAAGCGATCAAGATCCAAAACAACAAGGGGTTGAGATGATTGAGAAACATACTCATTGGCTGACAGCGTACGAACGGATCACCCGTGTATCTTTCCGGGCAGCTGCAAATTGGATTATGATTTACAACCGAGCACCTGGCTCCTACTCCACATGTTCCAGCACACGGATTCCTACATTTTTGGTTGGTACACGCTTGATTCTGAGGACATTCAGCGCTCACAACGCATTCCGGCCGACACATCGGAGGGCTTCCAATGTATCCTGGGATACAAGAACACACGGCTTGACCGTTGATCTCGCGACACTGGCTATTAGGACCGCAAGGCGAGGGACTGCAAGGATTGGTAACAGTCGGAGCTTGTTGTGGTCGACATTGTACGAATGCATTTCCTGCCATTCCATCCGGACAACGGCACATTGGAATATGATTGATTACTTCGCACAGTGCATCTTGACCGCACGTGCCCGGACAAGGATCTACACATTTGCTACGAATACAGGCCCTATCCCGAGCGCAATCCGAGTTCAAAACACACTCTGGCCTGCAGCCTCGGTACGGATCGCCTTGGTACTCTGGCAAACATGTGCAAATACCGTTCTGGCATTGTGCATTGGCCCCACAGGGTGAAGGATTGCACGGATCGTCATTAACGGGCTCAGGCGCTGTTGGAAGAAGGGAATTCGTTATGGGGAGTTCTGAGAGGCAAAAGAACGCAGAGAGATTCTTACGTGGCGGTGGCATGGGTCGACAACTAGTGAAAGGATCTCCAGTGTATCCTTCCTCACACGTACAAATGGGGGTATGGTTGATCACATTACATCTGGCATTGATGCCACACGAACCAGGGCAAGGGTCTCGACACTTCTCGTTCATGCATGCCTGATTGCTCGGACATTCCGCATTTATTGTGCACTCCGGGCGACAATTGGGCGGAGATCCAATGTAGTTGATCAAGCATGAACATGAAGGAGAGCCGTTTACATCACGGCACTGTGAGTTTGGACCGCACGGAGAGGGAACGCATGGGTTCCTTACAACGATTGGTGTATCTTGCACTGGAGCTGTTGTGGAAAAGAACAACGTTACAGTAGGGTTGGAGATGGAAGAGTCTAGACGGATGGCTTGATAATAGAGAAAGGGACGCTTACGTGGAATGGGATAGCATCTCGTGAATGGATCGCCTGTGAATCCTGATTGGCATGAGCAAATAGGACTGTGATTATTGACGTTGCATCTAGCATTAGTTCCACATGTTCCAGGGCACGGGTCAACACATTTCTGATTGACACATGCCTTATCCAAGGCACATTCTGAGCTGACCACACACTCTGGGCGACATCCCGGAGGAGAGCCGACATAAGTGGGTAGACATGAGCAGACTGCCTGTCCGTTAACCTCTCGACATTGGCTGTTGGGACCGCAGGGACTTGGTTGGCAAGGGTTGACATACTCTTTTACCGCTGCAGTAAAGGGGAGACACAACGAATCTTTAAACATAACTTGTCAACAGATACGGCGAAAGCAATGCTGTGGGAAAGGTAGCTGCCGAGTCAAACGTCTCGTATTTCGTATGTTTCGTCGGCGTATTGAAGTCAAGGTGGAAGCGGGTCAAAGGGAATCGGCGGTCGTCGAACTAAGCTTGGTCGAGTGAAGCAAGGTGTCAAGCACGCAAGAGGCAAAGTATTCAAAGAAGAGGGGTTCCTTACGTTCGCTCTGTTGGATGTTACAATATCTGAATGGATCTCCTTCGTAACCAGGGAAACAGGTACACGAGGGCAGGTGATTGACGACCTGGCAGTCAGCATTCTGACCGCAAGTGCCTGGGCAAGGATCTTGACATTTATTCCTAACACAAGCCCTGTTTGATGGGCAGTCCGAGTTGAGCACACATTCTGGACGACATCCTTCGTAGGGGTTCCCGAAGTGATCCTCGATACATGTGCACGATCCAGCACCGTTTTGTTCCCTGCATTGAGCGTTGGCTCCGCAAGGAGTTGGGTTACATGGATTGATCACTGCCACATCTTCTGCAAATTGTTTCCAAACAATTTTTTTTAGTTCTATGTTTGCTTAGCTATGGCGTTGATAAGAAAGCTTTTGCACTATGGTGTCCTTTCCGGTTTTGTGAATAGTGTTTTATCGTTTTTCAATTGCAAATTATAACTGAAAGCTTGTGTTTTCCTTTACGTAGCGTTTGCGTGTGAATATTTGGTTTTGTTTGTGGTAATATAATTGTTTGAAAGCAGCGTGCAGCGATAAAGTTGGAGAATTCCTTAACCTACCTGGATGAATTCTCGTAAAATAGGCTAAAGCGTTTTTCTTAATGTTTTACCCTTAATACTTATTTCCTGGGACATATGTTTAGGACATTGCCAGTTGTGTAGAAAATATTTTAGTGTTCGTATTCCATATTGTGCATACGATGTATCACTATATCATTTATTTTGAAAAATTTACGTTTTTCTTGTAATGTTGCCAATTTTTATAAAAAATTTCTAACTGTATCAAGATTTTCTTCGAAAAAGACTGTGTGTTATGGGCTTCTTAGCAATATTAAATTGATATGACAATAGATAGCGAACACTTCTTATGTAAGTTTGTTTCATCGTAGTTTTATCCAAATTTTTATAACAAAATCTATAAAATTTAGCTTTAGCATTTGATACAATATGCATACATTTAAAAGCGTAATGCAGTACGAAGCTTTGCAAAATGATAATAATAATAAATAAATAAATAAAACATTTGTGACAGTACTTACCGATAATCGCTTGACATCCAGTAAATGGATCTCCAGTAAATCCAACATCACAACTGCAGCTTGGAGTATGACGCGACACAGAACACTTAGCATTTAGTCCGCAAGATCCTGGACATGGATCTGTACACTTTTGTCTGATGCAAGCTTGATGGTCAGAGCACTCTGTGCTTAAAATGCATTCCGGTCGGCAACTCGGCGGTGTCCCTATATAGCCAGGCAAACACGAACATGCTTCTCGATCTCCAACAACTTTACATTCGGCATTTGGTCCACATGGTGACGGTGTACATAAAGCTCGAGGAGCTTCTGTTGTTGAGATAGGAACGATTTCTTTATAGCAACGAGTAAATGGATCGCCGGTAAATCCAGGCGTGCAGCTACAAATTGGATTGTGATTGATGATGTTGCAGTTAGCATTCTGGCCACACGAACCTGGGCACGGATCAATGCATCGGAAATTGACGCAAGCCCGGTTTACCTCACAGTCACTATTTTGTTGGCATTCTGGTCGACAATTTGGAGGACTTCCAACCATATCTGGTTGACATTTGCAGACAGCTACACCGTTTTGAATACGACAAATGCTATTCGGACCGCATGTAAACTTGTCGCATACAGGTGGTGCTGGTGTCACTGGATCTGCCATCCGAAGATTGCATTGAACGAACGGATCTCCTACCATACCTTCTGGGCATATGCACGTAGGAACGTGATTGTGGATTTCACACAAAGCTTGAGTACCACAGACGCCTGGACAAGGATCAACGCACTTATACTGTACACAGGCTAGCTTATCAGGACAGTCAGCATTTACGTCACACTCCCGACGGCATCCCGAAAAAACGTCATACGGATTTCCCTCATAGCCTGCCAAACAGTAACATGCTCCAGCATTATTACGCTCTCGGCATTTTCAGCATTCGGTCCGCATGGTGAAGGTGTACAAGGCGTTAGTCGTTCAGTAGTAGCTGTAAATAATTACGGAAAACCGCAGTTTAAATGAGTGTCAATGATTATTTAGAAATTACCAACAACATGCACTTACGTGGTAAGATGCGACTGCATTGCTCGAGTGGATTTCCTTCGAAACCTACATCACACGTACAGACTGGTTTATGGTTAATAACTCGGCAAACTGCATTCGAACCACATCCAGCCGCGCAAGGATCAAGACATTTTTCGTTTTGACATGACAAATTGCTCGGACACTCGGCGTCTCTGGTGCATTCAGGTCGACAATTTGGAGGCCTTCCGATATAGTTAGGTGCACATGAACAAGCAGGCTGACTTCCCACGGTTCGGCAGTTTGCATTTGGTCCACATGGTGAGGGTACACAAGGATTTAATGGAGTAATGTCCTTTTGCTCCTCTTTCTTTGCACATTGTATGAATGGATCACCTGTAAACCCAGGTGGGCAGCTGCATATTGGATTGTGATTAACAACTTGACAGCGGGCTTCTGTACCGCATGTTCCTGGGCATGGATCAACACATTTCTTATTGACGCACGCTCGATCCTGACTACATTCCGAACTGACGACACATTCCGGACGACACATCGGTGGCGTACCAATGTATCCTGCCAGACATGAGCACACTGGATGGCCGTTGATTTCTCTACACTGACTGTTTGGACCACACGGTGACGGTTGACAACCTGGTAGTTTCGGTTTCTCGGTAACAATCTCGGCCAACGTACAGGTACTAGCTGGATCGCCGGTATATCCCTCCAAACAGTAGCACACTGGGCTATGGTTCTGTACGACACATTCCGCGTTAAGACCACAAACGCCTGGACATGGATCCCGGCACTTGTTATTCATGCAAGCCTTCGATTTTTCGCAATCGGTGTTTTGTACGCATTCGGGACGACACCCTGTGTAAGGGTCGCCGAAATATTCTGGCATACAGGTACATGATCCAGCTCCATTTCTTTCCTTGCATATTGCATTAGCACCGCATGGTGATGGATTGCACGGATTGACTGGTTCCTCATCACGTACTAATGAGCAAAAATAAGCAATAAAGAAAGACCATATTAAGATTATTTTTTGATTGGTGTAGTAAACAATTACGACTGGTATAGGTATAATAACCAAGAAAACTTATGTTAATCTTATGTAGTATATCACTTTGTCAATGAATGAAATTGAAGAATTTCTACAAATAGTATGCTTACTAGTGACTATTTCTGTACAAACAGAGAAGGGATCTCCGGTGAATCCAGCCTCACATTCGCAGATCGGATTGTGCTTCACTACTGTACAACGTGCGTTAACACCACAAGAACCCACACATGGATTAGTACATCGTTCATTTACACATGCTAACGTAGCAGCACATTCGGCATTGAGCATGCACTCTGGACGGCAGTTTGGCGCTCGACCGATGTAGTTCGGTAAACAAGAACATGCAGGCGTCGACCCGATGGCTCTACAGACAGAATTTGGTCCGCAAGGTGATGGAACGCATGGATCTATTGGATCTTGCACAACAGGAGCTTCTACGAAGTGATTAACGGTGATTTCAACATATAAAACAGTAGGGTAAAGTTAGAGAGCAAGAAAGCGAAAAAGCCAGAAAAAGAGAATGCAGAGAGCAAGAAAGCATAGAGGAATAAGAAAAGTATACAAAGAAAAGAAAAGAAAAACATTGTTTGAAGCACTTTATCTCTTTAATATCGTTTGAGAATGCTAGCATTCTGTAAATATGCAAAAAGGTGCTTACTTTCAACTGGCACGCATCTCACGAACGGATCTCCAGTGAAACCAAGCGAGCAGCTGCAAATCGGATTATGATTCACAACTTGACAACGTGCATTCTGCCCGCAAGTACCTGGACAAGGATCATTACACTTTTGCCCAATACAAGCTTTATCGAGTGAACATTCGGAGCTGACAATACATTCCGGTCGGCAGTTCGGTGGCGTACCGATGAAACTAGGTTGGCATGTGCATACGGCGTGACCGTTCGACTCACGGCAGATACTGTTTGGTCCACAAGGGGACGGAGAGCAGGGATTAATCGGTTCATTTTGTTCTAAAATGTGAACGAAATGGACAAAAGAGAAAGCACGGTTTTATGAAATTCAGTTATAAAAATGCAACAGCAAAAGCAATTCTCCGTGTAAAAGGAAAAACAATCTTACTAGGTTGCTCGGGTAGACGACATTGAGTGAAAGGATCACCCGTATAGCCTGCACGGCAAGCGCAGCTTGGAGAGGGTGTATCTTGCACTGGAGCTGTTGTGGAAAAGAACAACGTTACAGTAGGGTTGGAGATGGAAGGGTCTAGACGGATGGCTTGATAATAGAGAAAGGGACGCTTACGTGGAATGGGATAGCATCTCGTGAATGGATCGCCTGTGAATCCTGATTGGCATGAGCAAATAGGACTGTGATTATTGACGTTGCATCTAGCATTAGTTCCACATGTTCCAGGGCACGGGTCAACACATTTCTGATTGACACATGCCTTATCCAAGGCACATTCTGGCACAACTCAACACGATACACACACTACACAATCGTATACTACAATAGATACGATGGATCAGTCAACCACCCGTGGTGATCGAACTTCTACACCAGCTAGCATAGATACAACAACTCTCTATCCTGACGAGCGAACAACTCAACACGATACACACACTACACAATCGTATACTACAATAGATACGATGGATCAGTCAACTCAACACGATACACACACTACACGATCGTATACTACAATAGATACGATGGATCAGTCAACTCCCCACGGTGATCGAACTTCTACACCAGCTAGCTTAGATACAACAACTCTTTATCCTGACGAGCGCACAACTCAACACGATACACACACTACACGATCGTATACTACAATAGATACGATGGATCAGTCAACTTCCCGTGGTGATCGAACTTCTGCACCAGCTAGCATAGATACAACAACTCTCTATCCTGACGAACGTACAACAGACACCACACGATCCTATTCTACAACTCAAAGTACAGATCAATCAATGTTAGGGAACATTACGAACGTTATGGAAATTGAAGGACATGACTTATTGACTACACCACACTCAAATTTTACTACTGCAACGTTATTGTCTTACAATCTCACTATGGGTACAACAATTGTTTATGCAAATGATGGAAGTTACGGTACAACTGAAGGATCAATAACCTCCGCTACTTATACAAGTGAAATACCACGTAATACAAGTATGCTTCCAGCCACCAAAGCCTGCCAATCCACAAATGAGTGCACTGATAATGAAATTTGTGTAAAATCACAATGTTTCGTACTTTGTAACTCAACCAACCTTCTCCCTAACACTCCTTGTGCAAGAGGTATTATAGCTGCCTTGAAATCTGACCAATTTTCCTTCAACTCTTTAAATTTTGAACTCTGTAAATATTTATATTTATCTCAATTCCTGTTACTTCATTGCTTTCTATTGTATAATTCTTAACTTTTTTTGTTTGTTTCTACCTGTTTTCCCCTGTTTTTAATATCTTTCGCTCCTTATGAGAGTGCTGTCCTTCTATTTTGTTCAATTCCATTTCTAACAAAGCGGTATGCTAATACATATTCTCTTAACTATTGACAACTAATACAGAGCCTCCGGGGTCGCCAAAAATTCCTGAGCCTTGCCAATCTCATAATGACTGTCTGGATAACGAAGCGTGCTACATGGGCTTGTGTGAAAATCCTTGCTTATTTGATGGCGTTTGTGCGGAAACAGCAACATGCCAGGCTAAAATGCATCGTCCTATTTGCACATGTCCCCCAGGACATGAGGGTAACCCAACCATCAAGTGCACAGTGCTGGAACCAAGTAAGCAACCGAACATAATTATCGCTTTTTTAATTACTACCTTTACTGCTAGCTTGATAGAATATATTTGTATAAAATTCAAAATCACTTTTAACGCGTTATCATGCCAATTTGCATCAACATCAATATTTCGATCATTTAATCTCACAATAAAAGTGCTTTCAAAGCGAGGTAATATACCTCTCTTGTATTGTATGTATATATCTGCACATTTATCACATGTACGAAACCACTTTCTTTTCATATTTTTGCACCATTCAGTACAATGCACCACAAATGATGAATGTTCACTTACGGAAGCCTGTGTTGGAAACGTGTGCCATAGACCGTGTGATGTAAAGAATCCTTGTACGACAAATGCAGTTTGCATCAATACCAATCACGGTACTGACTGCAGTTGCATTGATGGATATCATGGAAACGGTTTTGTTCAATGCATTCCAGGTACGATATACAATAAATACAACGAATGGTCAACAAATCAAGACTGACCACACATTCTCTTACATTGGACATGAGATATTCATTAAAAGTTAACTTTTCAGTAACAACAGTTGGTTCGGTTTGCCAATACAATGAAGATTGTCCGCCAGACAAGCTATGTGATCGATTGAATCGCATCTGTATTAATCCATGCCAAAGCGATTCTTGTGGCGAGAATGCAGATTGCTACCCAGTTAATCATGGAATCGATTGCCGCTGCCGAGCTGGATACGCTGGTAATGCTTACATCGAGTGTACGCAACCCCAAGGTTGCCTCTCTAATCGACAGTGCAACGATAACGAGGCATGCATTAATGGCCGTTGTTCATCACCATGTCAATGCGGACCAAATGCTATGTGCGATGTGAAGAAGCATAAAGCCATTTGCCGTTGCCCACCAGGATATGGTGGCAATGCACGGATAGGATGCAATCCACCAACCAACCCTTGCGATCCCAATCCATGTGGAATCAATGCAATGTGTGAAGTGGACAATGGCAGCCCGGTTTGCTTCTGCCCACGTGGATTAACGGGAAATCCTTTCAAAAATTGCAGTAAGTATATTTATCATATAGCTATATTTTTTCACCCGATAAGACTATCAATCAACAAACTTTGAAATATGCTTTGTTTTGTTTTGTTATTTACATTAGTCCCCGAAGGAGACGAGTGCACTCCAAATCCATGCGGTCCCAATTCCGGGTGTCGGAAAATTGATGGCAAAGCCACGTGTTTCTGTTTACCGGAGTTTGAAGGAAATCCACCACACACACCATGTACACTGCCTCAAAACCCGTGCGTTCCATCTCCATGTGGGCCAAATACGCAGTGTACAATACTGGGTAACGGTTATGCAAAATGTACTTGTGTTCCAGGATACATCGAAAGTCCTAATACGATTCGCGGCTGTGTGGAACCTTCTAGTCCATGCGATCCAAATCCCTGCGGTTTTGGGGCAATCTGCGACGCTTCACGCAATCCAGTATGCTACTGTCCTGATTCGATGATTGGCAACCCGTATCGCAGCTGTCTCGAGCCAGTTATGACACCGGAACTATGTCAACCTGGACCATGCGGCGCAAATGCTGATTGTTACGTCGCAGAGGGCAGGGAACAGTGTTATTGTAAGCCAACCTTCATCGGAGATCCTTACGGAGGATGCGTAGAACAACCAAGATCAGTTTGCGAACCAAATCCGTGCGGCCCTGGAGCGGAGTGTGTGTTGCTAGTAGATGGCGCTCCTGGATGCCGATGCCCACCAGGATTAAGTGGGGATCCAACGACAACTGGTTGTCATGCATTTGAATGCTTAAGCGATGATCAATGTGCGGTGGACAAAGCGTGTATCGGACTGCGCTGTTCTGACCCCTGTCCGGGATCGTGTGGCACGGGAGCTCATTGTCGTGTAGAGAAGCATCATCCAGTATGCTTCTGCGATGCTGGTTTGACAGGCAATCCCGCCATTCAATGCTACAGCTTAGATGAACGGCCCCGAGACGCTTGTAATCCGAGTCCGTGTGGTGAAAATGCTCGTTGTACATTAAGAAACAAACGCCCAGTTTGTAAGTGCTTAACAAACTATCACGGTGATCCACGGAAAGGATGCAAACCTGAATGTGATATCAACTCCGATTGTACACCCGACAAATCTTGCATCAATCATAAGTGCGTTTCGCCCTGTGCATTGGGAACGGTGTGCGGTGTGAATGCAGAATGTAGTGTAAACTATCATACACCAATGTGCAAGTGTCCTTCGGGCTATACCGGCGACGCATTCGTGCAATGTGTTCCTATACCAGAGGACAGAAACATGACCAGACAACCATGCTCATCGGATCCGTGCGGTCCAGGTGAAGTTTGTTCTATTTATGGTAACGATGTAGCACTTTGCGATCCGTGCGTAGCACCGGACGCAATTCATAATCCTCGATGTCGCCCTCAGTGTGTACTGAACACGGATTGTCCGTTCAACATGGCCTGCTTGCAGTCACAGTGTCAAGATCCCTGTCCGGGATCGTGTGGATACAACGCCCTTTGCACCGTAGAACGACATCGACCTGTTTGCTATTGCCCACCAGACATGCACGGAAACCCATACGAACAGTGCAAACCACAGGAAAGTCCACGGGAAACCTGCGATAGTATACGATGCGGAGCAAATACACAGTGCAAACAGCAGAACGGAGTTTTAGCATGCGTCTGTAAGAAGAATTACTACGGAGACCCATTAGTGGGTTGCCGACCTGAATGTGTAGTAAATACGGACTGTCCAATCAGTAAAGCATGCGTAAATTCACGCTGCGTCGATCCATGCGTCGATGCATGTGGCGTCAACGCGATTGTAAGCCAACCTTCATCGGAGATCCTTACGGAGGATGCGTAGAACAACCAAGATCAGTTTGTGAACCAAATCCGTGCGGCCCTGGAGCGGAGTGTGTGTTGCTAGTAGATGGCGCTCCTGGATGCCGATGCCCACCAGGATTAAGTGGAGATCCAACGACAACTGGTTGTCATGCATTTGAATGCTTAAGCGATAATCAATGTGCGGTGGACAAAGCGTGTATCGGACTGCGCTGCTCTGACCCCTGTCCGGGATCGTGTGGCACGGGAGCTCATTGTCGTGTAGAGAAGCATCATCCGGTATGCTTCTGCGATGCTGGTTTGACAGGCAATCCCGCCATTCAATGCTACAGCTTAGATGAACGGCCCCGAGACGCTTGTAATCCGAGTCCGTGTGGTGAAAATGCTCGTTGTACATTAAGAAACAAACGCCCAGTTTGTAAGTGCTTAACAAACTATCACGGTGATCCACGGAAAGGATGCAAACCTGAATGTGATATCAACTCCGATTGTACACCCGACAAATCTTGCATCAATCATAAGTGCGTTTCGCCCTGTGCATTGGGAACGGTTTGCGGTGTGAATGCAGAATGTAGTGTGAACTATCATACACCAATGTGCAAGTGTCCTTCGGGCTATACCGGCGACGCATTCGTGCAATGTGTTCCTATACCAGAGGACAGAAACATGACCAGACAACCATGCTCATCGGATCCGTGCGGTCCAGGTGAAGTTTGTTCTATTTATGGTAACGATGTAGCACTTTGCGATCCGTGCGTAGCACCGGACGCAATTCATAATCCTCGATGCCGCCCTCAGTGTGTACTGAACACGGATTGTCCGTTCAACATGGCCTGCTTGCAGTCACAGTGTCAAGATCCCTGTCCGGGATCGTGTGGATACAACGCCCTTTGCACCGTAGAACGACATCGACCTGTTTGCTATTGCCCACCAGACATGCACGGAAACCCCTACGAACAGTGCAAACCACAGGAAAGTCCACGGGAAACCTGCGATAGTATACGATGCGGAGCAAATACACAGTGCAAACAGCAGAACGGAGTTTTAGCATGCGTCTGTAAGAAGAATTACTACGGAGACCCATTAGTGGGTTGCCGACCAGAATGTGTAGTAAATACGGACTGTCCAATCAGTAAGGCATGCGTAAATTCACGCTGCGTCGATCCATGCGTCGATGCATGTGGCGTCAACGCACAATGTAAGGTTGTAAATCATCTACCAATATGCTTCTGTCCGCCAACGCACACCGGTGATGCACTGGTTGCATGCACAGAACGCACATATCTGCCACCGGACAATACGCCTTGTGACCCGAATCCATGTGGACCAAACAGCAAATGTCGCACTACACCCGACGGTTATGCCATCTGCTCGTGCTTACCTGGGTACCGTGGAGTGCCACCGGCGTGTCAGGCGGAATGTATGATCAATGCAGAATGTCCGCAGAATAAGGCATGTATCAATCTAAAATGCGCCGATCCATGCCCGGGTACTTGCGGCGTCGGTGCACGTTGTGAAGTACTTAATCATAATCCGATATGTAGCTGCGGTGCCAACCAGCAAGGTGATCCATTTGTGATTTGTGAATCGCGACAAAATGAACCACCAATAGAGCAAAGAAATCCTTGCGATCCTTCGCCTTGTGGGCCAAACTCTCTGTGTCAAGTACGCAGCCGTCGTCCGGTGTGTTCATGCCAGCCAAACTTTATTGGTTCTCCACCCGCCTGCCGTCCAGAGTGTGTGCTAAGCTCAGAATGTCCCCAGGATAAAGCGTGCATTAATGACAAATGTCAAAATCCGTGTGCAAACGCTTGCGGTGCGAATGCTGATTGCCACATTGGGCATTCTGCAGCTGCCGTGCAGGATTTGAGGGAGATGCCTTCATTGGCTGTTCTGCTGTTCCAAAGGATACGCCAAAAGACGTTTGCTATCCTAACCCGTGTGCAGAAAATGCGATATGCAGTGAGCATAATGGTGCAGCGAAGTGTACATGCATAACACCATATTTAGGAGATCCATACAATACAGGGTGTAGACCCGAGTGTGTTCTGAACTCTGACTGTCCGAGCCATTCCGCGTGCGTCAATCAACATTGCCGCGATCCATGTCCAGGTGTTTGCGGTACCAACGCAGACTGTACCGTCGCTAATCATATACCAGTGTGTGAGTGTAGCCGTGGTTATGTGGGCGATCCGTTCCGGGGTTGTCGTAAGGACATCCCGCCGCCAGTTGCTCCAAAAGATCCATGTGCTTCCTGTCCATCGAACAGCGTATGCCGTGTGGTGGGCGGACGACCTACGTGTTCCTGCGCGGAGGGATACCGAGGAACACCACCGGCATGCCGACCGGAATGCTCAAGTAATGAGGAATGTCCGCACGATCGAAGCTGCATCAACCTGAAGTGCAAAGATCCTTGTCCTGGATTATGCGGAATAAATGCACAGTGTCAAGTTATCAACCACAAACCATTTTGCAGCTGTCAGCGCGACATGATTGGTAATCCATTTGAACAGTGTTACCCTAAACCAGCAGAACCAGTGCATCCTTGTCAGCCAAGTCCTTGTGGAGCGTACTCGGAATGTCGGGAAATTGATAACCGTGCAGTGTGTACATGTGTTGCTGGTATGCTAGGTGCACCACCTAACTGTAGACCGGAGTGCGAAACAGATCAGGATTGTCCTTCAAACCGTGCGTGCTTTAATCAGAAATGCCGTGATCCGTGCGTGGGATCATGCGGCTATAATGCAGAGTGTATTGCCCGCAACCATCGACCAGAATGTTACTGTGTGAATGAATTTGAAGGGGATCCTTACAGTGGTTGCAATCCAATCGGTAAGTCATCAATTTTTAATGTTTTCCATAAACTGTTATCTGAATGTTTTTGCTCCGGAGTAGTGTTTATCAATATTACTTCCGGAAACTTTATATGTCCCATGCCCGACAGCGCCAGTAAGCTGTTCGGTTGTTTGCTAACAAATTATTTATACAAATTAATATTGTTTTACATAATTAATGACATACTTTAAACACATTTTTGTAGCGATTAAACGGGATGAAATCATTGAGCCATGCAATCCGTCACCTTGCGGATCAAATGCGATCTGTAAAGAACGTAACGGTGCTGGTTCATGTACATGCATGCCTAATTATTTTGGTGATCCATACGTCAACTGCCGACCGGAATGTGTTCAGAGTTCAGAATGTCCGTCGTCCAAGGCATGCGTTAACATGCGCTGCATAGATCCATGCCTTGGTACATGCGGTCCTAATAGTGAATGTCGTGTACATAACCACTCGCCGTATTGTAGCTGTAGTCCAGGTTATACAGGCAATCCATCACAGGCTTGCCGTCCTATTGTGGTAGAAAGTAAGATATACTCCAAAACATCTGTCCTATCTCTCCTGGTAAAAGGTATCACCTTCTCTAACGTGTATTATACACACACATTCCATCTTCCGTTCTTTTCTTTCATCTATTGCACGTGTTGGTATGGTTTCACACCTTTCACCTGTTATGTTAGACATTCCCGCCCGCCATCCCGTTGATCCGTGTTCGCCGTCACCATGCGGTCCGTACAGCATTTGCAGGGTGCTAGACGGTCATCCAGTTTGTTCGTGTCAAATCAGTTGTTCCGGTGTTCCACCCAACTGTCGTCCAGAATGTCTTATTAATTCAGAGTGTCCGCGCGACAGAACGTGCCTCAACCAACGGTGCATTGACCCTTGCCCAGGTACATGCGGCATGAATGCACGATGTCGTGTGGTGAATCACAATCCTATTTGCAGCTGTAACGCTGGTTTCACTGGTGACCCGTTTGTGCAGTGCTCACCAGAGCCAAGTAAGATATTTTTTATGATCAATGCAAGCTATTTAATGCCCAGCATTAAACTACGTTGCTTTTCGCTTAGTGCCAATGCCTGACTTCTCCCATCCCCGTTTAAAAAATGAGTAAATTTTGTTCATTTCCATTTTCCCACCGTCTTCCTCACAATGTGTTTACAACTATTAAAGCACAACCTGTGCTACAGGAAGAGTACAGGAACCCATGCCAGCCATCGCCGTGTGGAGTCAATTCATTGTGCAAAGTGCACAACAATCAGGCTGTTTGTTCATGTTTGCCCAACTACGTGGGTCGTCCACCAAACTGCAGGCCAGAATGCACCGTGGATTCTGAGTGTGCCATGAATTTGGCCTGCATTAATGAAAAATGCCGCAATCCTTGCGCTGGATCATGTGGAGTAAATAGCGAGTGCGTGGTAGTAGCACACAAGCCTTTATGTAGTTGCGCACAAGGGTACACCGGGGATCCTTTCGCTGGATGCAGCATCATTCAGAGTAAGCCATCGACAGCAACAGCAAAACGAAAGCTTGTGGAAGCTTTATAGCATTTGCCAGTAATAAACGTTGAAAGCCAAATAACAATAGTTTTAGATACTGCAATAACAATTTCTGGCTTTAAAAATACTCTCAGAACATTAACTGTGCTTAAAATTGACAGTTTAAATGCGCTTGATACATGGGTACATAATTTACATCACTCACAAAAGCCACACAAACCCTGCGGTACACAAAATAACTAAAGACACTACACTCTTGCAACGGCGATCAAATTCGTAACTTGAGTTTGAAAAGACGAATAACCTTTTTTTTTATTTAAGCAATGCATCACGGCATTTGCAAATTGTGGTTTTCTTTTCAAAGCTGAACAATAAATAAATATGCTGCAGCAAATACAATAAACTATTTCGATACAATACTGAGCCGATCGCAATTATCTGCTATCTCAAAGCATGAGATTAAGTGAATCGGTTAGAATTGTTTGCTTGCATACTATAATGGTTTGGTAGCTGGCTCTTCTTAACAAATTATTTGACATAATTAATTCATTTTTCAGTCGTTCACGAAGAAACGCCCATGCCGTGCAATCCCAGTCCGTGTGGAACGAATGCTATTTGCAAAGAGCGCAATGGTGCAGGGTCATGCACGTGTGCGCCGGAATATTTCGGAGATCCGTACGTTGGATGTCGCCCGGAGTGTGTTATGAATAGCGATTGTCCTAGAACGCGAGCCTGTATCAATAACAAATGCCAAGATCCGTGCCCTGGAACGTGTGGTGTTAATGCTGAATGTCACGTTGTAAATCATTCACCGAGTTGCGTTTGCTTGGCAGGATTCATTGGGAACCCGTTCACCGAATGCAGGCCTCAACCTGAAAGTAAGCGATCCGTCGTAAACAATACCGTTGTTAGCGTTCGCCTTGAATTTAGCTAGTATTCTTATTGATTTTTCCTCATTTTGTTTCATTGCTCGAATACTTCACATAGTTCGAGATGAGCCGGTAGTTCAACCATGTCAACCATCGCCATGCGGCCCAAACAGCATTTGTCGCGTATTGAACAACCATGCTGTGTGTACTTGCCAGCAGAACTATATTGGCTCTCCACCAAACTGTCGACCAGAGTGTGTAGTCAGCTCAGAGTGTCCTTTGGACAAATCATGTGTTAAGACTAAGTGTACAGATCCTTGCCCAGGAACTTGTGGTTTTAATGCACGATGTCAGGTGGTAAACCACAATCCGATATGCAGTTGCAAGGCTGGCTTTACAGGAGATCCTTTTGTGCGATGTGTGCCAGAAGAACGTAAGAATTAATAGAAGAACATAGTGGCGTGTTGTTTACAGGATTATAAAAATATTCCTTCCCTTCCTTTCGGTGACTATTTTGCGGCACATAGGTCGTCCAGTCGTTCAGGAAACACCTTCGGAACCATGCATTCCATCTCCATGTGGACCAAATTCTCAATGTAAAGCAGTTGGTCATACTGCCGCCTGTTCTTGTCTTCCAAATTACATCGGACGTGCACCTAACTGCCGTCCTGAATGCACGTCAAACTCGCAGTGCACACCGATGAAGGCGTGTATTAACGAACGGTGCAGCAATCCCTGTCTTGGATCATGTGGTTCAAATGCGCTCTGCACTGTGCAAAACCATCAACCGAATTGCCGTTGTATTGAGGGATACGAAGGTGATCCATACACTTCTTGTGCCCCTGTCATAAGTAAGAACATGTCCAACAACACTGTAACTACCGAACGAAACAATCAGTCGTGAGATTAAATTTCTTTTCTCTTATCTATTTTTTATGGATTCCCACATTTACACAACTCTAGTACACCGTGAACCAGAAATTATAGATCCTTGTAATCCTTCACCGTGCGGCATTAATGCCGATTGTAATGTACGCAACAATGCCGGTTCTTGTACATGTGTGCAGGATTACTTCGGTGATCCTTATCACGAGTGCCGGCCCGAATGTATGCTCAGTTCGGATTGCGCAAACACGCGAGCATGCCTGAACAATAGATGCGTCGACCCGTGCCCAGGAATGTGTGGTTTGAATGCGGAGTGTTTCGTCATGAATCATTCACCTTCATGCTCTTGTCTGCCAGGGTATACTGGCAACCCATCTCAAGCATGTCGCGAGATACCGAAACGTAGGTGTATTTCACCCCTTTAAAGGTAGAACATCGTGGTTGTTAACAGTTGTATCATTTCTTTCTCTTCGGTTATGTAGAAATAGAACATACTCCTGTCGATCCTTGTCGTCCATCACCATGCGGACCGTATAGTCAGTGTCGCAATGTTAATGATCACGCCGTCTGTTCGTGTCAGGCCAATTACATTGGTACTCCACCGGCTTGTCGTCCAGAGTGTACAGTTAGCTCTGAATGCGCTCTTGATAAAGCTTGTATCAAACAATCATGCTTGGATCCATGTCCTGGAACTTGTGGTTTCAATGCTCGCTGTACGGTGATTAATCATAATCCCATCTGTAGCTGTCCCTTCGGTTTCACAGGCGACCCATTCGAGCGATGCGTACCGGAAGAAAGTAAGCCGAATCTTTTCCTCTAGTTACCTATTGGTGCTGTCAACGGTACCAACGCGAGTTCTAAAAAACGTAACGGTCAATAATCTCCTTCGTCTTGCCCGTCTCCCGCTGTCCTCTTTCTAGAACAAGTGGTTCAAGCAGAACCTACGAATCCATGT
This sequence comes from Anopheles maculatus, assembly GCA_002091835.1. Taxonomy (NCBI): domain Eukaryota; kingdom Metazoa; phylum Arthropoda; class Insecta; order Diptera; family Culicidae; genus Anopheles; species Anopheles maculatus. The sequence goes on along the minus strand of LULA01015373.1, from coordinate 7,146 downwards.
CTTCCATCGCCTTGTGGACCGAATTCGCAATGCAGGGCGGTAGGAAACGTTCCGGCCTGTTCCTGCCTTCCCAGCTATGTTGGTAGGGCACCGAACTGTAGGCCTGAGTGTACCATCAATGCCGAATGCTCTGGCAATCTTGCCTGTGTAAATGAAAAATGTGCCGATCCGTGTCCGGGATCGTGCGGCCCCAATGCTGTTTGTCGCGTGATCGAACACTCTCCAACCTGTTCCTGCCAAACCGGATATACGGGAGATCCTTTCTCCGGGTGTACAGTTATTCCTTGTAAGATTTCTTTTCACTTTCCTACTATCCTACTACTCTTCTTTACGCACTTTAAGTGAAGTATAGTGGAAACTTAATCCAACCCTTAATATGATAAATCAGCTGGATTACGCTTCCACCATCCTCACTCTTTCTGTAGATATGTACAGTTCGTTTGCATGTGTGTATATAATAGTATAATTTGCTCCTGATGTTTGCAATACTGATTGATCTAAACAAGACAAGCCAACAATCAGTGTTTGTAAAAGTCACCTGATGTACAAAATGTGATTGTAAACAGTAGCTCTACAGAATATATCCTTATATGTCCGTGCGATGTAATGCAGAGTAGTAACATGTAATATGTATGATTAAGGTATGGGGCTAAAAACTATGTATAAACTACCTCTCTTCTTGTAGTAACACCTGTTCGCGAAGAACCTCGAAATCCATGCAACCCATCGCCCTGTGGATCTAATGCAGTGTGTAAGGAACGAAATGGCGCTGGATCATGTACATGTCTGTCGGACTATTTTGGTGATCCGTACAGTGGTTGTCGACCGGAGTGTGTTACCAATAGCGATTGTCCTCGTGTGAGAGCCTGCGTAAACAATAAATGTGCCGACCCTTGCCCTGGTGTTTGTGGTATTGACGCGGAATGTTACGTAGTCAATCACTCTCCAAGCTGCGCTTGCCGTGCAGGCTATACGGGTGATCCTTTCACTCAATGTCGTCTACCTGAGCAACCTAGTAAGATTGTTTTTCCTTTTACACGGAGAATTGCTTTTGTTGTTGCATTTTTATAACTGAATTTCATAAAACCGTGCTTTCTCTTTTGTCCATTTCGTTCACATTTTAGAACAAAATGAACCGATTAATCCCTGCTCTCCGTCCCCTTGTGGACCAAACAGTATCTGCCGTGAGTCGAACGGTCACGCCGTATGCACATGCCAACCTAGTTTCATCGGTACGCCACCGAACTGCCGACCGGAATGTATTGTCAGCTCCGAATGTTCACTCGATAAAGCTTGTATTGGGCAAAAGTGTAATGATCCTTGTCCAGGTACTTGCGGGCAGAATGCACGTTGTCAAGTTGTGAATCATAATCCGATTTGCAGCTGCTCGCTTGGTTTCACTGGAGATCCGTTCGTGAGATGCGTGCCAGTTGAAAGTAAGCACCTTTTTGCATATTTACAGAATGCTAGCATTCTCAAACGATATTAAAGAGATAAAGTGCTTCAAACAATGTTTTTCTTTTCTTTTCTTTGTATACTTTTCTTATTCCTCTATGCTTTCTTGCTCTCTGCATTCTCTTTTTCTGGCTTTTTCGCTTTCTTGCTCTCTAACTTTACCCTACTGTTTTATATGTTGAAATCACCGTTAATCACTTCGTAGAAGCTCCTGTTGTGCAAGATCCAATAGATCCATGCGTTCCATCACCTTGCGGACCAAATTCTGTCTGTAGAGCCATCGGGTCGACGCCTGCATGTTCTTGTTTACCGAACTACATCGGTCGAGCGCCAAACTGCCGTCCAGAGTGCATGCTCAATGCCGAATGTGCTGCTACGTTAGCATGTGTAAATGAACGATGTACTAATCCATGTGTGGGTTCTTGTGGTGTTAACGCACGTTGTACAGTAGTGAAGCACAATCCGATCTGCGAATGTGAGGCTGGATTCACCGGAGATCCCTTCTCTGTTTGTACAGAAATAGTCACTAGTAAGCATACTATTTGTAGAAATTCTTCAATTTCATTCATTGACAAAGTGATATACTACATAAGATTAACATAAGTTTTCTTGTTTATTATACCTATACCAGTCGTAATTGTTTACTACACCAATCAAAAAATAATCTTAATATGGTCTTTCTTTATTGCTTATTTTTGCTCATTAGTACGTGATGAGGAACCAGTCAATCCGTGCAATCCATCACCATGCGGTGCTAATGCAATATGCAAGGAAAGAAATGGAGCTGGATCATGTACCTGTATGCCAGAATATTTCGGTGACCCTTACACAGGGTGTCGTCCCGAATGCGTACAAAACACCGATTGCGAAAAATCGAAGGCTTGCATGAATAACAAGTGCCGGGATCCATGTCCAGGCGTTTGTGGTCTTAACGCGGAATGTGTCGTACAGAACCATAGCCCAGTGTGCTACTGTTTGGAGGGATATACCGGCGATCCAGCTAGTACCTGTACGTTGGCCGAGATTGTTACCGAGAAACCGAAACTACCAGGTTGTCAACCGTCACCGTGTGGTCCAAACAGTCAGTGTAGAGAAATCAACGGCCATCCAGTGTGCTCATGTCTGGCAGGATACATTGGTACGCCACCGATGTGTCGTCCGGAATGTGTCGTCAGTTCGGAATGTAGTCAGGATCGAGCGTGCGTCAATAAGAAATGTGTTGATCCATGCCCAGGAACATGCGGTACAGAAGCCCGCTGTCAAGTTGTTAATCACAATCCAATATGCAGCTGCCCACCTGGGTTTACAGGTGATCCATTCATACAATGTGCAAAGAAAGAGGAGCAAAAGGACATTACTCCATTAAATCCTTGTGTACCCTCACCATGTGGACCAAATGCAAACTGCCGAACCGTGGGAAGTCAGCCTGCTTGTTCATGTGCACCTAACTATATCGGAAGGCCTCCAAATTGTCGACCTGAATGCACCAGAGACGCCGAGTGTCCGAGCAATTTGTCATGTCAAAACGAAAAATGTCTTGATCCTTGCGCGGCTGGATGTGGTTCGAATGCAGTTTGCCGAGTTATTAACCATAAACCAGTCTGTACGTGTGATGTAGGTTTCGAAGGAAATCCACTCGAGCAATGCAGTCGCATCTTACCACGTAAGTGCATGTTGTTGGTAATTTCTAAATAATCATTGACACTCATTTAAACTGCGGTTTTCCGTAATTATTTACTAATAATGCTGGAGCATGTTACTGTTTGGCAGGCTATGAGGGAAATCCGTATGACGTTTTTTCGGGATGCCGTCGGGAGTGTGACGTAAATGCTGACTGTCCTGATAAGCTAGCCTGTGTACAGTATAAGTGCGTTGATCCTTGTCCAGGCGTCTGTGGTACTCAAGCTTTGTGTGAAATCCACAATCACGTTCCTACGTGCATATGCCCAGAAGGTATGGTAGGAGATCCGTTCGTTCAATGCAATCTTCGGATGGCAGATCCAGTGACACCAGCACCACCTGTATGCGACAAGTTTACATGCGGTCCGAATAGCATTTGTCGTATTCAAAACGGTGTAGCTGTCTGCAAATGTCAACCAGATATGGTTGGAAGTCCTCCAAATTGTCGACCAGAATGCCAACAAAATAGTGACTGTGAGGTAAACCGGGCTTGCGTCAATTTCCGATGCATTGATCCGTGCCCAGGTTCGTGTGGCCAGAATGCTAACTGCAACATCATCAATCACAATCCAATTTGTAGCTGCACGCCTGGATTTACCGGCGATCCATTTACTCGTTGCTATAAAGAAATCGTTCCTATCTCAACAACAGAAGCTCCTCGAGCTTTATGTACACCGTCACCATGTGGACCAAATGCCGAATGTAAAGTTGTTGGAGATCGAGAAGCATGTTCGTGTTTGCCTGGCTATATAGGGACACCGCCGAGTTGCCGACCGGAATGCATTTTAAGCACAGAGTGCTCTGACCATCAAGCTTGCATCAGACAAAAGTGTACAGATCCATGTCCAGGATCTTGCGGACTAAATGCTAAGTGTTCTGTGTCGCGTCATACTCCAAGCTGCAGTTGTGATGTTGGATTTACTGGAGATCCATTTACTGGATGTCAAGCGATTATCGGTAAGTACTGTCACAAATGTTTTATTTATTTATTTATTATTATTATCATTTTGCAAAGCTTCGTACTGCATTACGCTTTTAAATGTATGCATATTGTATCAAATGCTAAAGCTAAATTTTATAGATTTTGTTATAAAAATTTGGATAAAACTACGATGAAACAAACTTACATAAGAAGTGTTCGCTATCTATTGTCATATCGATTTAATATTGCTAAGAAGCCCATAACACACAGTCTTTTTCGAAGAAAATCTTGATACAGTTAGAAATTTGTTATAAAAACTGGCAACATTACAAGAAAAACGTAAATTTTTCAAAATAAGTGATATATTGATACATCGTATGCACAATATGGAATACGAACACTAAAATATTTTCTACACAACTGGCAATGTCCTACACATATGTCCCGGGAAATAAGGATTAAGGGTAAAACATTAAGAAAAACGCTTTAGCCTATTTTACGAGAATTCATCCAGGTAGGTTAAGGAATTCTCCAACTTTATCGCTGCACGCTGCTTTCAAACAATTATATTACCACAAACAAAACCAATTATTCACACGCAAACGCTACGTAAAGGAAAACACAAGCTTTCAGTTATAATTTGCAATTGAAAAACGATAAAACACTATTCACAAAACCGGAATGGAAACCATAGAGCAAAAGCTTTCTTATCAACGCCATAGCTAAGCAAACATAAAACTAAAAAAAAATTGTTTGGAAACAATTTGCAGAAGATGTGGCAGTGATCAATCCATGTAACCCAACTCCTTGCGGAGCCAACGCTCAATGCAGGGAACAAAACGGTGCTGGATCGTGCACATGTATCGAGGATCACTTCGGGAACCCCTACGAAGGATGTCGTCCAGAATGTGTGCTCAACTCGGACTGCCCATCAAACAGGGCTTGTGTTAGGAATAAATGTCAAGATCCTTGCCCAGGCACTTGCGGTCAGAATGCTGACTGCCAGGTCGTCAATCACCTGCCCTCGTGTACCTGTTTCCCTGGTTACGAAGGAGATCCATTCAGATATTGTAACATCCAACAGAGAGAACGTAAGGAACCCCTCTTCTTTGAATACTTTGCCTCTTGCGTGCTTGACATCTTGCTTCACTTGACCAAGCTTAGTTCGACGACCGCCGATTCCCTTTGACCCGCTTCCACCTTGACTTCAATACGCCGACGAAACATACGAAATACGAGACGTTTGACTCGGCAGCTACCTTTCCCACAGCATTGCTTTCGCCGTATCTGTTGACAAGTTATGTTTAAAGATTCGTTGTGTCTCCCCTTTACTGCAGCGGTAAAAGAGTATGTCAACCCTTGCCAACCAAGTCCCTGCGGTCCCAACAGCCAATGTCGAGAGGTTAACGGACAGGCAGTCTGCTCATGTCTACCCACTTATGTCGGCTCTCCTCCGGGATGTCGCCCAGAGTGTGTGGTCAGCTCAGAATGTGCCTTGGATAAGGCATGTGTCAATCAGAAATGTGTTGACCCGTGCCCTGGAACATGTGGAACTAATGCTAGATGCAACGTCAATAATCACAGTCCTATTTGCTCATGCCAATCAGGATTCACAGGCGATCCATTCACGAGATGCTATCCCATTCCACGTAAGCGTCCCTTTCTCTATTATCAAGCCATCCGTCTAGACTCTTCCATCTCCAACCCTACTGTAACGTTGTTCTTTTCCACAACAGCTCCAGTGCAAGATACACCAATCGTTGTAAGGAACCCATGCGTTCCCTCTCCGTGCGGTCCAAACTCACAGTGCCGTGATGTAAACGGCTCTCCTTCATGTTCATGCTTGATCAACTACATTGGATCTCCGCCCAATTGTCGCCCGGAGTGCACAATAAATGCGGAATGTCCGAGCAATCAGGCATGCATGAACGAGAAGTGTCGAGACCCTTGCCCTGGTTCGTGTGGCATCAATGCCAGATGTAATGTGATCAACCATACCCCCATTTGTACGTGTGAGGAAGGATACACTGGAGATCCTTTCACTAGTTGTCGACCCATGCCACCGCCACGTAAGAATCTCTCTGCGTTCTTTTGCCTCTCAGAACTCCCCATAACGAATTCCCTTCTTCCAACAGCGCCTGAGCCCGTTAATGACGATCCGTGCAATCCTTCACCCTGTGGGGCCAATGCACAATGCCAGAACGGTATTTGCACATGTTTGCCAGAGTACCAAGGCGATCCGTACCGAGGCTGCAGGCCAGAGTGTGTTTTGAACTCGGATTGCGCTCGGGATAGGGCCTGTATTCGTCGCAAATGTGTAGATCCTTGTCGATATGTATATTATGGTCTGGTCTAGCCTGGTATGAACACATCCTTCAATCGACTCAGACGTTTAAACTATCATAGATTAAGATATGTATTTAATGATTTGGTGGTGCAGTTAGAAACAGGCTCCTAAATTTCTTGCCCATAGCGAAAAGGCCCATAAATGTAAAGGATAGTAGCTAGCAATCAATTGTCGCAATCCACACGAGATTCATGTTGGCTCGTTAAAGGCGATAATTAACTTGTTCGATAAATTTAACAGGTCTAAAAGACCTAATAACTATCAATTAGATTAGATGCTATCAATAGCGAATTCAACCCCTCGTAGGTTGTAAATCATAATCCAATTTGCAGCTGCCCGGAAAGATACACGGGTGATCCGTTCGTACGCTGTCAGCCAATGAGTATGTTTCTCAATCATCTCAACCCCTTGTTGTTTTGGATCTTGATCGCTTATGATCACTCTCCCCTGTCATTCTTGATCACTTTCAGTCGAGCCTCCTGTACAAATGACCCCAAGCCATCCTTGCCAACCTTCTCCGTGCGGACCAAATGCACAGTGCCGTGCAGTAGGTGATTCGCCATCTTGCACATGTATAGAAGGCATGATAGGTGCTCCACCCAATTGCCGTCCGGAATGTATCAGCAACTCTGATTGCTCAAACAATTTGGCCGTTAGGAATAAATGTCAAGATCCTTGCCCAGGCACTTGCGGTCAGAATGCTGACTGCCAGGTCGTCAATCACCTGCCCTCGTGTACCTGT